>PVJA010003099.1:0-75000 GCA_004027025.1 Myocastor coypus
AAAAAAAAAAAAAAAAAAAAAAAAAAAAAAAAAAAAAAAAAAAAAAAAAAAAAAAAAAAAAAAAAAAAAAAAAAAAAAAAAAAAAAAAAAAAAAAAAAAAAAAAAAAAAAAAAAAAAAAAAAAAAAAAAAAAAAAAAAAAAAAAAAAAAATACAACCATAGTCATAAACCATAATCAGGTTCTAAATTCTAATGTATAATAAAGAAAAATTGTGTATTTCATTAAATAAAATTTAATTGAAGTAACAATGGCATAAAAATAATAAATTTCACTATATACAATTTATATTACTGAAAAATATGAAAAAAAAAAAAGACCCTACAAATCCCACAGAAAGCACTACTATACACTAGAAGTGGCCTGAGGGCCAGGAGATAGCTCCATGGCACAAGTGCCTATCTGGCAAGTACAAGGTCATGACTTCAAACCCCAGTCCCGCTAAAAAAAAAAAAAAAAAAAAAAAAAATTAGAAGTGGCCTGGACATGACAAGGCAGCATCGGATTGGAGTTTCAGGGAAGTTGTTACCTAGGTGTCCCCAGGTATATGTTCTGAGTATGTTTCTTTACCTACATTATGATAAGATACCACCTTTTGAGATTATTATAAGAATTAGGCATTCATCTTATACCCAGCTCCTAACCCATCATTGGTGCTTTTTAAAAGGTAGTGGCATTGACAGTTTGGTGTCAGACTTTTCTGTCCAGACTCTTCACTTTCTGGTGTGTTCACATATACATGTATACACCTTCACGTACACCTGTTTTTGAAGCACATTTACATTAAGTATATCATTGGGATCTTGTGGCAACTGTGTGGGGCGGGTAGGGCAAGCAGGCAGGGCAGGCATGTTTTTAAACCTATTCTCTAGAAGCTGAGATTCCATGACTCAAAAAGTAACCTGGCCTTGGTGCTGTGTGGTACATGCCAGGGTTTCCATCTTGGTGCCCTGATCCAAGTTCACGTGCTCTCCCTATCAGCTGTGTACTTGCTCACCCCTCTACCAGGAATACGGGCCTCTAGGCCACCAGAGAGGAAGGTAAAGCTTCAAGACATCAGCAGGGCTGGCCGCCTCCAGACCAGCTGGGTCTGTCAGGAAACTGAGAAGCGCTTACTTCTCAAAAACAAGATGCATTTCCCAACCCTCACAGGAAGTTTGGGAGCAGAAGACTGAATACAAACTCTAAATTTTTTGCAGTTGTTGGGGGAGAAGGGTAGGAGTCCCCTTATTCCAGAGAGACAAGGACTTTTAAACTGGTTTTGATGGCCAAGAACTCTTCCAGTGCCAGAGGCAGCAAGTGGGCCATGGTGCAGCCAGACTGTGAGAACTTCTGCCTGAGGAAGCATTGATTCAGGAATTGCACACCTACTGAGTTAAGGGCCCCCTTGCCTATCATCACATAAGGTGACTCCCTGTGGCCTGACCCTAGAAAAGCCCCTTGGTGAAATTATGCTACCTCTCACCACCTCCCACCTCCCGCTGCAAACTCAGGGAAGTGAAACATGTTTCTTTCTCCTCACTGACTTTCTGCATTTTTCCTTCCTAGTTTCAAAAACAACCCTCTTTCAAGTTGTTTACAAGGGCAGTCTTAACTGATGGTCCCTCCTGGTATCTCCTCTTCCTTTGAGATCCATGCAGAATAGACCAGGTACTTTGTCTTTAGTGTGTGAAACCATAAAATCTAATATTGAGTGTTTGGTGGTGCCCAGAACTATGCTGCTTTCACAAGAGACTCCACAGCCCTGCTGTGGCAAAGAGCAAGTATAAATCTCTACTAACAGGGTTTTCTAGCCAGAGCCGTAAGTGTAGCTGAGCAGCCTCAGCAAGTCACAGTGCTGCCAGCTCTCCTGCCTGTTGGCCATTTCTTCGCTTTTCTGCAGGCTCCCATCACAGTGTGAGCCGGGGAGGGAGAAAAAGCAAAGCCCTGCACTTGGCTCACAGCACCAATAAGAAAACAGCTGGGACAAGGGTGGGCACAGGACTGCATGCAAGGTCAGGGCCAAAGGCCCAGGGTTCCTTCCTTCCCAAGCTGGTGCCCCATAGTTAGGGTCCCCTAGTCAAGCTCCTGAAGACGAGTGACCTTGCATTTTATTTCTTTACTGTTTTTCACTATGTCAAAAAAAAAAAAAAAAACATGCACCAGGACAGCATCTTTCCTTCTGATTCACCGCGGTGAAGGTGGGGTTCCAGTGCCAGTGTTTATTTTGAATACTTAGCATTTGCTGCCCCCATGTATAACTTGTGCTTCAAGTTGTTGGATGAAGTCATATTTTGAGATCCTCCGTGGATTCTTTTTATTCCATGTGGTTATCTGTTCTCTAAAGTATAATTAAATATCCACTGTCACAGATTCCAGAAATAGAAGAAAGAAATTGACCTGAACTGAGCTGCCAGACCCTTGGCTGCTGCAGACCTGTGCTATCTGCTCAGTGGCGCAGGAGGTGCATTCCGTGTGTTTCCTTCCACTGCTAATGGCTGCTGTGTGCTCATCCTAAGGACAGTGAGCAGACTGGCGTCAGCACTAATCAACTTTCTGGACCGAATTGCCATTTTTGTGCTCATGTTCAGCTGGATCCTTTGAGAAGGGAGTGGGCCTCTCCCCTCAGTGGACAGAGAGCCAGCTTCTATTTTAAAATTTCTCAGAAAAGGGGAAAAAAATGTCCAGCAACCCAGAGCCTGTGTTTATTGAAGGCTGATCTAAAAGTCTCTCACACTGTGTGCCCCATCAGCACTCGAGCGCCTCTCTTTTAGAAGGATGTGGAAGTTTAATCACCCTGGTGGGGATTTAGACCCAGAGACTTCGGAGAAATCTTATTATTTCTAACTGCAGGCAAAGAGTATTAAGGCTCCACTCTGGACCAGGGGCATGACATGTTCTGTAAGTAATTTATCTTTAACAGGGGAAAGCCCCTACTAAAGTGGCCTAGAAACAGAACTGTGATTGGGCACTGACTCGTGGCTCTTCCTTTCTCTTTCCCTGTTTTGGTCTCCTTCATCGCCTTTCTTGTCCTGACCTTTTCCTGCCCATTCGATCCAGGGTCTGTCTGCTTCCCTTTAGCAGGAGAGCCAGGTGTCTGCCAAGGAGAGATAATAATGTCTTTGCACTAACTGACCTCATCCAGCCACCTGGCACAGACCTGTCACTGCTATAGGCTTCTGAGTGGGTGTCCAAGAGAGGGAGGCAATGCTGTGGGCTCACAGTCATGCGTGTCTATGCTCCTAGGCATGAAGAAACGTGGGGCCGCTCCCAGCCCCTTCATTACCTCCCCCTGGGCACCACCATGGGGGCCCACTCTTCTTTCTCTCTCTCTCTCTCTCTCTCTCTCTCTCTCTCTCTCTCTCTCTCTCTTTCTTTCTTTCTTTCTTTCTTTCTTTCTTTCAAAACAGGGCCTCACTGTGTAGCCCAAGCTGTCCCTGAACTAGTGGCAGTCTTGCATCAGCCTCCCAAGTGCTGGGATTACAGGCATGTGCCCGGTAAGAGGCCCACATCTTTAGGGATGTTGCAGAGCCTCTGATTTCCTCTCCAGGAGCCCCACTGCCACCCTCTCTCTGGCCTATGCCCTGGACATTGCCTTTCTGGCACTGAGGTTTGGGGCTATTGCAAATGGGGCACTGTTTGTGGCTTCCTTGTGCTGTTCAGGGAATATGGTTTGAGTGGTGGCAGATCTAAATCCATGTTCTAATGAGCTTGGTTAAAGCAGGCTTCTGCTGTCCTCATCTAATCTAGCCTGCTTGTCTGAGTTCCTTTCCACAGTTAATGATCTCCTATAATGGTTTTGCCTTTAGTTTTGCCTCCTGGGTCAAAACAAATCAATAGTTCTTACAGATATTTAAAAACCATCTGTGTGTAAAGCTCCTACCACCCCCACCCTATTTTTCTCCTTCTGGGTAAACTTGCAACTTAATCAGTACACCGCTGTTGCTCTCATGTCTCCTCTTGTCTCCCAGAGATGGGCAGCAGTGAGCCCCTTGCCATCGCAGACAGCGACAAGAGGAGGAAGAAGAAGCGGAAGGCCCGGGCCACTGACTCCTTGCCGGGAAGGTTTGAAGGTTTGTTGCCCCCACAGTCCTCATGGATGTGAGCCCATGGCTTTCTAAGCAGTGGTGCCTGTGGGTACAGATGACAGGATGTTGCATCTCAGGGGTGGGCAAGTTCTCACAGGAATGACAGGCCAAGGGGGGCGGGCAGAGCTCTTGGATAGCACACTGGCCTCGCCTGGCCAGTCAGGCACCCCTCAGTGGTCAGGAAGGCTAGTCCATCAGAGCTGTACCTGGATTGCCTCGTGTGTCCTGGCACCTTGTCAGATGTGATCCTTACCCCAGCAGTTCCTAAAAGGGCTCCTGAGAGGAGAAGGGTACATAAGAGAAAGCAAGAAACACCAAGGGCCAAGGCTACAGAGGACCCTGAAGTCTCAGCTAAGGGGAGGATTTGACCCCTAGAAATCAGAGTTCCTGAGGATTTGACTCCTAGAGCTGCGTATGTCTGGCGCTCTTTTGAAGGGCACGTGTGGCACACAGCTCAGTGCTTAGGTTATCACTGAGGACATGATGGGGTGAATTGCTGGGCACCTCCACTGAGGGCCCAAAGGATCAGCAGCCACTTCTAGGAGTAGCGTGCCCCCTTCCCCTGTTCTATTCTTTGGTTGTGAGGCCTGAAGTAGCTTCCCTTCAGGAGCCCTCTTCCTGACCTCACAGGCACACTGGTGGTTCTGACCACAGCACTTTCTGAGTCAGGAGTACTGGATTCCAGCCATCACACATCCTGACAAGTGTATAAGACTAATGTGGATGTATGCACCTTGAGAAAAATGTCATTTAAAATATAAGCTGTGCTGTACCCTCTGCTCACATAGCTTCAAGACCAACCATGGTAGAACTGACGTCCTTAGTGTAAGGGTTTGTTTGCCTTTCTTAAATCAAAAAATAGAGAACTGTGTGTCTGGAGGGTGGGATGGGGTAGGGATTGAAGCATAAAATTCCCCAGGGTTTTAGAATAGTTTGGGGATCAGCAAGTCTTTTGCACTCTCAGGGAACACAGGAGAGTACTTCCTATTGTGTAAGGATAGTTACACAATCACCAGTTGCTCACAGCCAAGAGCAACAAGATCTCCGTCACAGTTCAATCTGCTACTCAGTCTAGGGGTTTAAGACTAAGCTGCCTCAAGAGTAAAAGCTGAGGCGTGAAGCCCAAGACGCTCTCAGCCTGTGCTCTCTGTGAGCCTGGGCAGGTCCTCAGAACCTTCTTTCACCCCAAGCCTATTGCTGTGTTAGAGCCACTCTGACTCATCACCTAAAACCTCAGGGCATCATTTGCATCCTGCCTCCGTGTGTGATTTCCTGTGGGTAACTTCTGGAAACTTCTTAGAAACCTCTGATGACCTCCATCAAATACAGCATAAAATGGGACAGTGCTTTGTTCTCCTTTCCATCACCTATGCCTCACACAGAGCTTGGCACATTGTAGCTGCTCAAGAAATGAGTCAGTTAATGAGTGATGATGTCCTTTCAACTTTGATCCCTTCTATGAAGACCCCTGGATTCTCCAGATTTCCCCTTGTCTTTCCTGTACCTTTTGAAAAAATTGTCAAATCCTTCTGTGATCTCTGGTGGCACTTAGCAGCTCCTGATTTATTCTGGGGCCAGTGGGTTATCTGCCTGTCAACCCGCTGGATTGAGAACCTTAGAGGGAAGAGATGATTTTCCACAATGTCCCTGTTATGCTGTGAGGCACACAGTAGCTACTCAGGAAAGAGGTACTGAACTGAAACCCTTTCTCTGTCCTCATCTCTGAAAGGAGGAACAGGATGCTTTCCATCTGGCTTTGTTGTTGAGAAACTGAGACCTGCAATGGCCAGGGATGTGTGTTCCTCGTCACTGAGTGCCCTAGAGTTGCCACATGCCTGTTCTCTCTGGGTGGTCAGACTGGGGAGGCTGAGTAACAGGAGCTCCCCTTCCCATCCATGCTTGCAGCAGACAACTCATCTTTTTTTTTTTTTTTTTTTTTTTTTTAAATTTTAGGGAAGGGTCTGCAGGGTGTTCAAAGTCTCACTGCTAGATCAGACTCATAGTGATCTGCCTATTTATAGCCCCCCAAGGGTTGGGATTACAGGCATGTGCCACCACACCCAGTCTCAATTGCCATCTCAGTGTGCCCCAGGGCACGGCCAGTAGTCAGGCCTGGGGGTCAAACCCCCAGCCCCTGTGCCTGTTTGCCAGCACTTTAATCTGCTGAGCTATTTGGCCAGCCCAATGGACTCATCTTGTTACTCCTCTCATCCATTTCACCCTAGATATGTACAAGCTGACCTCTGAGTTGCTGGGAGAGGGAGCCTACGCCAAAGTTCAAGGTGCTATGAGCCTGCAGACGGGCAAAGAGTATGCTGTCAAAGTGAGTGTCTCTTCTCATGTCACGCTTGGCCTGGCAAATTTCCAGCTTGTCTTAAATCTATTTTACATTCACAGTAGCCCAAAGAAAACCTGGACTCTAAAGCTGTGTTCACTGTATTCCAAGCCTGGTCTTTTCACTGGGCAAGTTCCTCAGCTGCTCTGTCCTTCAGTTTCCTCATCTGAGAAAGGGTTGTAATAATTGAGCCCATGGATAATCGTGAGAAATAAAGAAGTTGCTATGTGTACAGTGCTTAGAGCAGTGCCCGGCACATAATAGCCTGCCTCCTAGGCCTTTTCCCAGGGAGCCCAGCCAGACTGGCTCTGAAAGAGACATCTCCTCTTTTCCCCCACCTTTCTGCCACCCCAAGAAAAATAACATGGTACCAAGAGAGCCACCTCCATTCCTTTTAGAAGGATGGGTATAGATGATAAGTAATTTCTTTAAAAGTATGCATCCTGTGATAAAAACTACAAATGTAAATAGATTTGTCAAAGGTTTGATACTTTGATAAATAACAGACCTGTTCCTCCCATGCTGGGTCCCAGAAGGACAGCCTGGCCCTTGTTCTATGTCCCCTGTGTTTGACAGAAACTTGGCTTCAGCACTATCTGCGTCTTGTGTTGGCTCCTCTCCCCAAAAGCTCCCTGATAATGGGCTGCTTCTCCAGCGTGCTCTGCAGACTTGATTTGTTGCCACTTTCCTTACAGTGTCAGCTGATGGACCTCTGGGTCAGGATAGAATATCCAGATAATCTGATGTAAAATATCTCTAAGTGGAGCTGGAGAGATAGCTCAGTAGAATAAGCGCTTGCCCGGCAAACACAAGGACCTGAGTTCAGTCCCCAGTCGCACAAAAATAAAGATGAAATAAAATAAAATATCTCTAAGACTCCCCAAATAGTTGTCCATGCTCTGTTCCCCATCACTACTGGCCAGAGCCTGCTACCTCCTCTGAGCAAAACAGTGCTGCTGCTGGCAAGCCTGCCTGCTGAAAAATTCTCCTCGCTTCGACCCTAACTGCCTGTGTATGAGCCTGAATAGCTCCTAGTTCCCCAGCGCTGGACCTCATTGCCTGTTGTCAGAAAATGGACCCAGGCTGCTTTACCAATTGATGTGGGCTTGTTTAACAAGTTGCAGTTCAGTATGTGCTGCAGCATACTAGAGACTTCTACACTGTTGAGCCCAGCATTATCAGAAGGGAGGAGTGGGACATCATATCTGAGGCAGGGCCAGAGCCACATTCAGGTCTTAGGAAACTTGTCCACAGGCTGATAGGAGTGGCCTGGTGCTGGGGTTAGGTCCACAAAGCTTTTCCGAGTCAACCAGGCCTCCTAAAAACCACCCACTCCACTGTGGACTCACACATTTGCCAAGTAGTGCAGGCAGAGGTGTGGAGGGAGCAGCCCACAACTTCACAGGAGAGAAACTCCCAGTGCTGGGAGAAGCTGTGTAGGCTAGGCGCAGGTGTGGGTTAGTGAGGGCTTTGAGTTTAGCCTTGGGCAGTGGGCAGAATGTTTTACACTTTTCTATCTTTGGACATTGTCGAACCCCGGTCCCGCAAAAAAAAAAAAAAAAAATCTTTGGACATTGTCGTAAGGGTTAAATATACAAATTATTTCACACAGGCCAGTCAGAGAGTGAGTTCTCAGAAGAGCAAGCACTAGGGCTGGGGAAGTAGCTCAGCAGTCTAAACCCCTGCCTGCTAAGCACAAGGACCTGGGTTTGTTCCTCAGTACCACATGCTGTGCCAGCCCCAGAACCCTGGGCGTGCTATGCTGGCCGCTGAAACTGGGTATGATGGCACATTCCTGTAATCCCAGTGCTGGGGAAACAGAGACAGGAAGATAGTATAAGTCCAAGCTGCTTAGCAAGATCTTGTACCTAATAAATAAATCTAACAAAAAAGAGGAAGAGGAGGAGGAAGAGGAGGGAAAGAAGGAAGAGAAAGAAGAGGAGAAGGAAGAGGAAGAAGAAAAAGCACTCTGTGGAGGATCTGTGGCGTGGCTCAGAGCTTGGCCTGGAGGCTTCAGTTTCTCCTGTGTCCTCCCTCACCTTTATCCTTCCTCCAGCTGCAGAGACCCTTCTATGGAGCCTTCACCTCTTACCTTTAAGGCAAGATGAGCTGCCTTCAAGAGGAACTGAGCTGAGCAGAGCTAGTTCTTTGTCTCTGGCTGCCTCAGTTGCCCCAGGGTAGCTAGCTATGTCAGCCGCCTAGACTGCCTTGGTGCCAAGTGTGGCCAGAGGCTCAGCTGGACCAGAAGCCTTTGGGGCAGGCCGCTGCTTCCTTGAAAGAGCCACAATGGCTGTGTCACCATGGCCCACTCCAAACTTCTGCGGGAAACTAGATTTGGACTGCATTAGCCTTATCTTCTCCCAGGGGGCTCCTGCCAAGGGAGTGTTTTGCATAAGGTGATGTGTATGACACTTTATTCTTTCCACAGATCATAGAAAAACAAGCAGGGCACAGTCGGAGTCGGGTATTCCGAGAGGTGGAGACACTTTATCAGTGTCAAGGAAACAAGTGAGTGTCTGTGGGTGACTGGATGCTTCTCTGGGGAATGTGCAGCTGCAGAAAGGCTTCTTACCCACCCCAACCCTAGCGATCAGCTCTCACTCCTTCCCCACAACTATGAGGAACTCCTTCCATCTGTCAGCAAGAGAGGGAAAGAAGAGGGAAGGAGTAAAAGCAGCAATAACTCCAAGAAGCCATCTTCTCTTTAGCTGAAACACTGTAAATATCAGCACTCCTGCAAGTTAGAGTAATAGGAATCAGTGGCTGGGGAAAACTGGGGTTTCATTTCTTTCAAGTGCCTGTGGAAGCCTGGCCAGCAGACTGTTGCCTGATAGAGGTGTTTAGAGCTGCTTTAGTACCGACATGAGTACAGAAAGTGTTAAGAATATTCCTGCTGTTTGCCATTCCTAGCATACTTCCATATGCACGGATGCCACTCGAGTCTTGAAGGAGGTCTGATGTCCCCTGCGTGGTGGCTGGGCCCCAGGAACCTCAGCCCCCACTAAGGCAGCTCAGAATGATGGGTGCTCCCACAGTGGCTTTAAATCAGGGTCACCCCCAAGACTTGCTTCCCCATCTCTCTCCCTTCATGGCAGGGTCAGCAGGGAGCCAGTAGCCTGGTATTGATGGCTTTGTCATTAAGCTTAGAGGAAGGGGGCTGCTGTTGATTTAACTCCAGGCGCTGCCTCTACAATCTTCTTTCAAATTAGGCCATTTTGACCATCTTATTTGGACGCCTTCACACTAGTAAAAGCGTAGCGTCTCCCAAAGTGGCCAGCATTTTTTTATGAGGGACAGATTTTTATTTTCAGCCCTGCAGCTTCTTAGTTCAGCATTAGAGACTCTACTTGGTTTATTTCATTCTTTCAAAGAAAAAAAAAAAAATCTCAACACCTCCAATATCCAGGCTGGTAGCTTCCCTACTGAGTTACAAGACGACCTTGTTGGCAGAGCACAGCAATACTCGGGCAGACAGAGAGTGCTCACCGGGGAAGGCCACAAGTGCTACAGTGGCCAGGAACGCGGCCGTTTCATTAAGCAGCGCTTAGCAGTTAGGGTCTAGCGGTGCCCACGTTAGACCCCAAGTCTATTTGACAGATGTTTCCATTTTCTCCAGGCAATGTAAATACTGCCCCATGATTTATGGGCAAGAGGGAGGGCAAGTAATTATTTGCTGCTTGCCTCCAGGACACACACCTACTATTCAGTGTTATTAGCCGCAATTGCTTCCAGTCGGCTGCAGATTTTATTCAGTTTAATGTGACCGGGACTTTTTTATAACTCTACCTAGTGGGTTTTAGGGTTGGGGTTTGACAGCACAGACTTGGTAAAAACACCAGAGACTAAACATTATGGAAAGATAAGGTGACCTGAATCTTGCTAACACCATTGGCTGCTTCTTAAACATGGGTTTTTAATAAGCATTTTGATTTCAAGTTGGTTTCCGCCCTGCTACAGGGTGTTGTATATTTTTTATTTGTATATTTATAAGTAGACTTTAATATATAATACTATCCCCTCCTTCCCTCTCCTCCTATCTTTTTCCCCATTTAAGGAACATTTTGGAGCTGATTGAATTCTTTGAAGATGACACAAGGTTTTACTTGGTCTTTGAGAAATTGCAAGGAGGTACTTCCTGTTGAGTATGTGTTTGGACTTTGGATTAAGACGCAGGGTGGTGGTCATCCATCATGAATCCCAGAGACTTCTAAAACAAGTCAAATAAAAAGGATAAAGGACTTAAAAACTGCCCTTGATTTGGGAGAAGGGAGGCCGGAGGGAAGGATGATAGTTAGCATTTCACAGAGCTTAGAATGTCACCTATGCAGCATTATATACATGCTTTTTCACTATAATATGGGTCTTATATAGATACACTTAGTGATCAATTTATCAATCCCTGTTATGACACATTCACTGTTTAACTAAATTAATTGTGGGCTGGAAGCTCTGGTTTACATTATTAAGCCCAGAAAGGCTGAACAGAGGAGAAGAGAACCCCATTTTTGGGGACAGACCCAGGATACAGGGGAAGGCATGAATGTGCCACCTTCCTTCAAGTGGAAGGATGTTACACTTGCCTGTAGGAATATCACTGGGATGTGTGTTCAGGTCGTGCTTCTGATGTAGTAAAGGAGACGGGGGTACTCTTTATTCCCCAACCCTTACCTGACCCCAAGACCCATTTGCAAGGTCAAATTCCAGGGTGCAGCTGAGTGGAAAGGTACTCAGGGGGCTTGGTGATCAAGGGAGTGTGCTTGGGAAACCAGCAAAGCTAAGCTTTAGTCTGGCTCCTTTACTCACCAGCCTTGGGGCCTTCAGCAGGTGTCTTTCCTTTACCAGACAGTATTTTCATCTGTAGAGTCAGGACATTGGCGGCCCCTACTTCATGAGATTGCTGTGAAGATAAATTAGTTGCTACGAAATGCTGAGCTGCATGTTTGATAGGCACTAAGAGCTTGGTATTAGTGGTTGCTGATATTATTAATACTTCTGTTATTAGAAGTTGGGAGCTACCTTAAAAGTTACTCTTCCCTTTTAACAAATTTAGAAACAAGAGGCTCCCTGTGGCAGGGCAAGCTAGAAGAGAACCGGGAGATGGTTTTCCAAAAGTGTTCCCTACCGTACTGTGATCCTTAGCAAAAATACACAAATAACAAGCATGGGCCACTTTCAGGACCCAGAAATGGCACCTTCTTCCCAGAAACTCTGGCTTTCAGCAGTCGGTATGGACCCTGTGAAGCCAAGCTGGATGCTCATGCACATGTCTGCCCCCAGCCTGCCGATGTACACGGGGACTCAGAGTTACATGTCTAGAATGCTACAGCAGCTGGGTCCTCTGTCACCATAACATTTACAGTGTAGCTACACTGAAGCCAGACCCAAGGGTAAAGAGGGAGTGTGTGACTTCTGAGTTGTTCCTCCCGAAGTCCATTCCTCCAGCAAGTGGAACACAAGTTCAGCTAAGAAGTCTGCACTGGTATGGGGTCAGATGTGTTACACCTAAGAATCTCAGCCCCACAACTTAATGGTGTTATGTCTGGGGCAATTAGCCATTTTTTGCATGAATTTTCCTACTTATAAGATAAGGACCACTATACTACCCATTTTGTACCTTTGTGAGAATAAGATAATTTATTTAAAGAGCACTGCATATTGCCTGGCACATAGCAAACTAATCAATAAATATTAGCTGTTCCCTCAAAAATAATAACAACATGGGGAACACTTCATGAGGTAAAGCAGCTCCCTGCTTTTTTCATCTAGAGGGGATATGCAATTTCTACTGGAAGGCTTTCACTCTTGCTTAGATCTAAGCTTGAATACAGGGGAACAAATGTCTCTAAGTCCTCTGAGCCCCATGTGTATTCACTCCTAGTTCCTTTTGATTTCAGAAGCCAAATAATTCCTAGTAGCACTAATGTGCTCCTTGTAGACAGACACAGAAGGTAGCAGTCTGAGTTTATCCAGCAGACATATGCGGTTCCTTCTATGCGGCAGGCACCACACTTGGGGCTGACATTTAGCATGAAGGCAGCCTATGTCTCCACTCCAACTTGTGAAAACTCAGCCTATAAGAAGCAGTGCTCACCTGAGCAGTAAAGCTAATCCTCCTTTGTCCCCTCTGCTCCGCAGGCTCCATCCTAGCTCACATTCAGAGACAGAAGCATTTCAACGAACGAGAAGCCAGCCGAGTGGTGCGAGATGTTGCTGCTGCTCTCGACTTCCTGCATACCAAGGGTGAGCCGAGCCAGCCCTGGGTGGGTGGGTCAGGCTGGCCAGCCTCCGGGCTCCCCTGCAGGGGTGGACCTTCAGGGGGCCTGCTCAGAGATGGCACAGCTGGCAAACAGCTGGAGATTTAAATGTGCTCACCCCAGAAGAGGCTAGGACAGCTCAGCATGTCTCCTAAGCTTCTGTTGTGGATGGTGGAGAGATGATGGCACTCTTAAGTAGGCTTGGGATACAGGAAAAATGAAAAAAAGAATGAATTTCATATTAAACAAGGCATATGTGTGTGCCTGTGTATGTGGGTCATACCCTTTTCCTGATAAAAAACATGATATAACCATTCTTGTGTCAATATTTTATTTGTCTTTTCAAGATAGTGCATCACTAGGCAGTTTAGGCTGGCCTTGAACTCACTATGTAGTCTAGGCTGGTCTCCAACTTGGTGACGATCCTCCAGCCTCAGCTGTACAGGCATGTACCGCCATGCCCAGCCATATATATATCAGCTGGTCAGCGTCTGGGACACGGCTGGCACAGCATGTAGTGCCAGGGATCAAACCACGGTCCCTGCAGTTGCCTAAGGTTGCCTAAGCAGGCACTTTAGACTCTAAGCCATCTCACCAATCCATCATTCTTCTTAGTTTTTAAAAATATATCACCTATTGGGGCTAGGGAGATAGCTCCATGGCACAAGTGCCTGCCTGGCAAGTGCAAGGTCGTGAGTTTGAACCCTGGTCTCACCAAAAAAAAAAAAAAAAAAAAAAAATATATATATATATATATAGGGCTGACCAGATAGCTCAGCAGACTAAAGCTGAGGACTGGGGTTCGATCCCTGGCATGCCATGTCAGCTCTGGCCCCCCAGCATGCTGCGATTATGACTGAGACTCGGCATGGCAGCGTGTACCTGTAATCCCAGTGCCTGGGAAGCTGAAAACAAAAGTAGATCAGACACTACAAGTCTGATCTGTGTAGTGAGACCCTATAGACCCTGTACTGAAATACATAAAATAATAATAACAAATAGAATTGATATATATGTAATTTTATATATCTTGTTCACAGTAAATGAAGGTTGCATATTTCTGTTCATATGAAAGTTATTTGTTGGACATGAAAAGGTATTTGTTGGACATCACAGTGGTAACTAGCAGGTTATTATTGTCCTAGTTATTTATACTTTGCTTACAGTCCCTTTCCTAGGACTAATAATTCAAGAACTTTTGTACTGAATCAAGTCTTTTTGCCAATTGTTGTAACATTTCCATAAATCTGTGGACTATTACATGTTCTTTAAATTTTCCAATAGCAAATAGAGTGCCATAGAAATGGGTCAGGGAGATAGCTCAGTAGAATAAGTACTTGCCTGGCAAGCACAAGGTCCTGAGTTCAATCCCCAGTACTACGGAAAAAAAAAAAAAAAAGCAGAATGCCATAGAAACAGTGAGCCCCAGCTTCACCTCTCTTCCAACCAGGCTTTCGGTCTTCACAGCTACCATACTATCATCCATAGTGGTTCATGGTAGTTGTTATGTGCCAGGCACTGTTCTAGGCCTTTTATTTGTATGAATCCATTTATGCAGTTTTATACATCTTTTTTATGAAAATTAAATACATCTAGATGTGTGCATATATGAGTACATATGCATACATCTGTCATAGGTGGAGCATAGTTCCTGGCACATAGTACTTCTTCATGAAATGTTATTTCCTTCCTCCTCTACCAGGCAGCATTTTTATTCCTAATATTAATTCCTCAAAGGCAAGTACCCTGCCTGGTGGAGGTGGTGGTGGAACAAAGAACCTGTGACCTGGCTGCACTGCTTCATGCCTGTGGCTGCCGCCCAGCGACCCTGGCTGAGCTCAGGCCCAACTGCAGGCATGAGCAAGCATACCCACAGGTGCCTGATGCAGTGCACTGGTGTCTGGGGTGTGGGAGGGCACAGACTGCACCTTGCCTCCGCCGGTGGTTGAAAGAGGTCTGTGAACTGGCGCTGTCCGTGCTGGGGCCCTGACTTGCACCTGGGCTGAAAATTCCTGGCAGGGGGGTCTGACTTTCCGCAGCATGATGAATAGCAGCAGTTCCCTTTCTGAAAGCTGGGATGCATGTAGGTAACACCTGCCTGACAGAGATTTACAACTGCTCCCCAAGCTGCCTCTGTAGATTGCAAAACTGGGTCATGCTTTTTACAAGAGCCATACCTTGGAGGAGGGGTAGAGGCAGTTTTATTTATTTATTTACAAAACTCCATTGAAGGGAATGGAGGCGGGTGGTCTTAGGAGTTCTGAGGTGCTTGCTCACGTCTAGCTGGCCAGCTGCCCATGTGACTAGGAGTTGAGGGGATGAAAAACGATTTCCAGCCGAACTTGGCTGTTTTCTAAATAACTTCACGCTGGGAAGATGAATTGGGTGAGAATGGGCCAGCCCTGAAACAAGTTCTGTACTTTTAAGTACTGGACACACTATGGCTTAACCTCTGGGAAATGAACTGAAGCAGCTCAATGGCTGGTACGCTCACTCAGGCAGGTCCATTATTACAGCCTGGCTCTCCAAGTTTTCAGACTGAGGGACAAGCGGGCCATGGGCACCTATTCAGAGAGTAAGGCTCCATGTGCGGCTCATGATCCTTCTGTGGGAGCACTTGCCATAATGGAATATATCCTTCACTTTTAGTGTGGTGAGCAGTAGCCCGACTCAATTTGTGCAGGCTGGGCTGGGTTGCTCTGGGTTCTCATTCAATTAGGTGACTGATGAAGTTACTCAGCTTGCCAGAACTCAGCTTTTCCTCTGCTAGGAAAGAGCCTCAAGTGGGCTGGGCCTATGTATTCCAGTAGGGAATGAGAGCTGCCTAAGATGTTGATCATCCAGTGAGTGTAGGGCAGATCCTGCCTCCTCCTTACTCCAGGAATCCTCTGTTGCTTTCTAGCCTTTGAAGTAGATTCTTGCTTAAGCTACTAGACCTGCTCTCTCAGTTCTGTGCATGCCATGGAAGGATTGAGGGAAAAGAAGGGAAGGGAAGGGGAAGAGAAAGAGTTTCTGTGTCCTCCTCTGGAACAACATGACCCTGTTTGTTCTCTGTCCCTTTCTTTTGGTTACAGCAAGGCTTTCACATAGCACTGTGGCCCATGTCTGTAATCCCAGCTACTCAGGAGGCTGAGGCAGGAGGGCCACAAATTCAGGGTAACATGGACAATTTAGCAGGAACTTGTCTCAAGTTTTTCAAAGATCCAGAGTATATATAGCTCACTGGCAGAGTGCTTGCCTAGCAGGTATCAGGCCTTGGGTTCAGATCCTAGAAACACAAAAAAGAAAAACAAAACAAATAAGAAGATGAGTTTGCCTCAGATACCTTCTTGGTCAGGCAGGAGTTTTGAACCTCTCATGAGGTGAGCTGCTGTTGCTGTCCTCTGCAGGAGGCCTGGCCAAAATGCAGAGGTGTTTTCTCAAGAACAGCACCCTCAGGCCAGGGCTATCCTTGCAGAGGTGAGAATCACTGGCCCACTAGGAGAAATTTGAGAGAGTCCCACTAAAGGATTCTTTTTTTGTTTTGTTTTTTTTTTTTTCCTGATCAGCTACACAAGAAGAAATGAGGTAGAGCAGTCTAAGCCCCCTGAGATGCTCTAATTATTTCTCCATTGCTATTCCAAGTATTGTCATTGGCAGAGTTCTGTTCTGCTTTGTATTAGGCTGCATAATAAGAATTCTCTGTTGTCACCGCAGTGCTGAAAGGTAGGCTGGCTGGGATTCATTTAGGCCTTCTTATCCCTGCCAGACTTCTAAAGCCTCTGCTTCAAAAGAACTTGCAAAATCATCTCTGCCTTGGTTGTGTCTCTGGTTACTTCTGCCTCCTGCAGCTCGTTGGTTTTTTAATGTACCATAATTGAGAATTAATCTGTGAACAACAGCATTTGGAAAAAATTAATTGTGTGTGGAATGTTTGATAATTATGTGCACATGTTAACCACTTCTGTGCTGTTTGTCATTTCAGGCATTGCTCACCGTGATCTGAAGCCTGAAAATATATTGTGTGAATCCCCAGAAAAGGTATTAAGGACCTGCTTTGGGGTGTTCTAGTTCATACTGCTCAGGAAAGCCACCCTGATTTCAGTATACTGTAGATTGTCAACAATTCCCTAAGCCTCAGGGAGGAACTACAGCCAGTTATCATGGACACACGAGAGTGCTGTGCTGAGTACGTAATGTTTCAACATTCCACATAGGGTTAGTTGTGGGCCCTTCTTTGTTCTTTTTTGTTAATATGATTGGCTTAAGCATACATCTGGTAAAATAAATAAGGGCTACACAAAACTAGCATTTTATGGGCCTGTGTACCTACCTTTAGAGTAATTGATGAGAGTCAGAGACAACTCAGTCTTACGTTGGCACATTGCTGCTCACAAATTATATTTGTGGTGTGGTATGTATGCTATGTGGTGTCTACCATTAGAAATAATAAATAAAAGCCCAGTGTGATGTCCCATGCCTGTCATCCAAGCTACTCAGGAGGCTGAGACAGGAGGATCATGAGTTTGAGGACATCCTGGACAAGACAGTCATATCCTTTCTCAAAACAGAATTTTAAAAGGACTGGGTGTATATCTTAATCAAAGCATTCTCACCAGCATGCTTGAGGCCCTGTGTCCAATCCACAGGGCCACTAAAAAAAAGAAGAAATAATTAGGAGCTTGGCTTTGTTTTGTTTTTTATTTTATTTTGTTTGAGACAAGATCACGCTAGCATGTGTAGTTCATGCTAGCCTTGAGTTTACTATATAACTCAAATTGACCTTGGACTCCTGGCAACCATCCTGCCTCAGCCTCCTAAGAGCTGAGATCACAGGGTATACCACCACACACCACAAAGAAATAATAATTAGGAAGGAAGTTCTTGAGAAGCATTTCAGTTTCCAATTCTTATTTCCAGAAGTGCCCATAAAAGAGAAAATATTGGGGCCAGTGAGATAGCTCAGCAGACTAAAGTGCCTACTTAGGCAAGCTTAGACAAGCATAGGGACTGCACATGCTGCGCCAGCCTACCCCCTGGGTAGGCTGGGCCAGCCAGAGTCTGGGCGTGGTGGCACATGCCTGTAATCCCAGAGCTGGGGAGGCTGGAAGCAGGAGGATAACTACAAGTCTAAGCTGCATAGTGAGACCCTCCAACAACCAAATACATTTACAAAAAAAGAACAAGAGAGAGAAAAGAAATTTATGCTTGATATTGATCAACTGCAACCTATGTTAAGCATTGCCTTAACCTACTTTATTAGTAAATGATAACAGTATATTAAATTGGTAAGCTCTGTGTGTGTTAGGAGAGATTTAGGCCTAGTAGTATTGGTAGCCCATGTTCGTGGGTCCTTGTGTGTCTATAAACATGCACAGCCAAGAGCTACCCATCTTGACATGGATGAAGCTGTGACTCATGCATAAGGCATAACTATAAGTGCAATGAGAGTCAGCCTGCTGGGGCCAAGGAGATAGCTCAGTAACATAAGCACCTGCCTGACAAGTGCAAGGTCTTGAGTTCAAACCCTGGTACCACAAAAACAAAACAAAACAACCCTGACAAGAGTCAGCCTCCTTTACATAGCTTCTGAGGGCAGTAACAGTGCGTTAGCTCAGGTCGGAGCCTGTGACTTCCTGCCTGTGGTTTTGGCATACAAATTTGTAGTTCTTCATTATTATGATTATTATAAATAATTACAGTTAACATTTCTAGAGTACTTACACTGCAGAGACATATGCCTGGTTAGCATTTATAGATTTATTTTGAGATAGGAACTATTATCTTCATTTTATGCATAAGGAGACTGACTCATAAAAAATTAACAAATTTACATGAAGTTAGTGCCTGGTGAGTAAAAGAACCTAGATTAAAACTGAGATGGAGGGGCTGGGGAGGTAGCTCCGAGGCACAAGTGCCTGCTGGGCAAGTGCAAGGTTGTGAGTTCGAACCCTGGTCCCACAAAAAAAAAAAAAAAAAACTGAGATGGGGGCTGGAGAGATAGCTCAGTGGCATAAGCACCTGCCTGGCAAGGGCAAGGTCCTGAGTTCAATCCCTCGTAGCACATGCCCATGCTGGCCCCAGAACCAAGCGTGGTGGTGCATGCCTGTAATCCCAGCACTGGGAAGGCTAAGCCAAGAGGATCGGTCCAAGTCTGAACTGTATAGCAAGAACCTGTATCAAAAAAGGAAAAGAAAAAAAAAAACTGAGTTGGGCTGACCCCCACTTCTGTGGACCTCTGAACTACCCACCATTACCTTTGACTTACAAGGAATTTTCATGTCCTTTGATTCATTTGCTCTTCATGGCACAGGTCTATTGCCCTCTTTTTATTAAAAACTAAAAATAACAGAAAGCGGAAAGACAACCTACACGGTGGGAAAAATGTTTTCAACCTATGTACCTATAAGGATTTAATGTCTAAAATAATGTGAAGAACTCCTACAATTCAACAACAAAAGATAACCCAGTTTTAAAATGGCTAAAGAACTTTAACAGACATTTCCCTCAAGGAGATATACAGATGGCTAACAAACATGTGAAAAGATATTCACTATCCTTAATCATTAGGAAAAAAATCAAAACCAGGGGAAAGCCCCATATATGCCTGCATACCAGCACTCAGGAGGCTGAAGCAGGAGGACTGCAAACTCAAGCCCAGCCTGGGCGACTTACTGACTTAGTGAGATCCTACTGCAAAATTTAAAAAAATATAAAGGAGTAAAGATGTAGCTCAGATGAAGACCCTAGGGGTTCAATCCCTAGTAGTGCAAACAAACAAGTGAAAAAGACACCACTACCCAGCTACTAAGATAGCTATAATTTTTTTTGGGGGGGGACCAGGGTTTGAACTCACGGCCTTGCACTTGCCCAGCAGGCACTTGTGCCTCGGAGCTATCTCCCCAGCCCCAAGATAGCTATAATTTTTTAAAAATAGAAACTAACAAGTGTTGGTGAGGATGTGGAGAAATTAGAACACTTACACATTGCTGGTGGGAATGTAAAATATGGAAAACACATTGACAGTTCCTAAAAAGCTAACCACAGAAATACCATGCGGCCCAGCGATCCTCTTCTGCATATATGCCAAAAGAATTGGACACCGGGACTGGAACAGACACTTGCTTGTCCACTAATGTACATTACAGTGTTATTCATAGTAGCCACAAGGGGGCGTCCACCCAGCTGTCCAGACAGGTGAGCAGATGAACAAAGTGTAGTCTGTACATTTGATGAAGCATTATTCAACCTTTAGAACATGCATGTTACATGTTACATGTACTGTTACAAAACAAAGGACCCTGAAAACAATATGTAAAGTGAAAGAAGCCAGGCACGCGGCAGAGATGTATGCAATCTTTTCTGTTATACATCTCTTGTACAGAAATGTATGCACTTGTACACAATCTCCGAGATAGGCAGTAAATAAAGGCATAAAGTAGGTTTGAGTTACCTGGGGTTGGGAGGTAGAAATGGCAAGCTACGTCTGGGGAGCAGCTTCTGTTTGGAGTGATGCAGGATTTTGAAAATGGTAACAGTAGTGATGCAATAGCATGAATGTAATTAATACCATTGAATTGTATATTTAACAGCAACTAACATGACATTTTATGTTTATCTTACTACAATGAAAACAAAAGAGAGAGACTCAATGAGAAAAAATGAGAGGAAGAAGAAGGGGAGGACAGAAGTTAGAAGGCAGCCCAGGCCTCCCTGGACATGAGCAGCGAGCCAGGACACCCAGGCCAGCATCCTTACCTCCTCCCACATGGTCCTCCTCTCCTGCAGATGCAAATTGTGCTGCCGTGGCCACCACCACGTCCATCCTGCTGGGCCTGGAGTTGAGTGCGTGCTGCCAGGGTAGCCAAGCTTCCCCAGGACTTTTAAACCAGCCCCAACCAGGAAGCAAACCATGCTGTGTTGATGACTCTGAGTCACCTGAGATGGCCAGGGTTTTACCCTGAACTGCTCTGCCCTCCACCAAATGGGCTGCAAAGAGACTGTTTCCAATTTACAAACATTCAAGCTGCAAATTGTCATAATTGTACTGTGTAAGATTCACAAATGTACTGTGTAGGACTCACTTTGTGGATTGCCTACAAATCTGACTTACAGACATTCTCCTGGAATGGAACCAATTTGTAAATTGGGAACTTACAAATGGATTAATTTCTCAGGTGTTTTTTTGTTTTTGGGTTTTTTTTTTTTTTTTTTTTTTTGACAGTTTCTCTATGTAGCACAGGCTAGCATTGAACTCACAGTAATCTTCCTGTCTCTGCCTCCTGAGTGCTAGGATTACAGACCTGTGCCACCACGACCAGCTCCTTCTCTGGCTTTTGTCCTACAACCTATGCCGTTATTCACTGTCAGGATTTCTATTCTCATTCCAAGTTCACAGCAGTTTAACACCATGCAATTCACCTGTTTTTCTCTCAGTTGGGAAATAAGAGAAAACATGAAGCAGAGGACCCATTGGAAAGAGTCCCCAGGGAGCTCCTACTTAAGCCCAGGAGATGGATGGAGCCCAATAAATAGAGCCAGGCTAAAGTGTGATGGCCACGTGCCCATGTTCCCCTTGGTATGCTGGTCTCCAGGTGCCTTTGATGTTTGTGTCTGTGACCTCTGCTCTGTTTCTCTTTGCAGGTATCCCCAGTGAAGATCTGTGACTTTGACCTGGGCAGTGGGATGAAACTTAACAGCTCCTGCATGCCCGTAACCACACCAGAGCTGACCACTCCAGTACGTACATATGTTTACCAGCCTGGACCCTTCATGTTGGGCTGCTGGGCTTGGGGGAGGCCTCTGACCCAAAACTATGGCATCCAGAACAGAGGGCAAAAGACGGAGAACCAAGTGGGTCTGCAGCACTTCCGAGGCCGAAACTGTCCTTTGCTCAGTGCTCTAAACTGGTAGTTCCCAAGCCTGTCCCATTGCTAATGGAACTGACATTGGCACTTTGGTGTAGTGTCAGTCATCTCTGCTGAGCAGGGGACAAATGGTCTTCCTGGGTACAGGCTGCATCAAGATTCCTGTCCCAGGTGAGAACACGCTCCTCCCAGCCCAGCCCTGGTTCCCCATGCAGCAGCCAGCATAGCTCTGAGTCCCATGCCCTCTGGAATCAGCATGACACCCTTATGGCAGAGGTGGGGTGCTGTCCTCCCCCGCTCAAGGAAAGAGGAGTATTCGTGGGGGAAATTGAGAAGGTCCTGGCTCCTTTAGGGGAGGGGATATCCCTGGGTGTTTCACAGCCAGTGGTGCTGCTAGGAGCTAGTTCTTCCAACCACATCTTTTAACATACTTGATACACTCTAGTTAGAGTGGTCCCTTTGAAATGTATATGTTTTACAAGTGATTTTTCCTGATATCCTTTATAAAAGACATACCTTTAAATGTGCCACTCTGCCTTTTTCTAAGCAACCTACTAGGAATGTTTCTGTAGTAGTTTCTAACACACAGGCTACCTTGTTCTCAAAATCATTAACTCTAATTTCTTATAACAAAGAAAATATCCTTTCTTGGAAGCACTTACTACCATCCAGTCACATTAACTTCTTGGGGTAGGAGTGGAGGCTGCTTCTCTGCCTGTACTAATGAAGGGGGGCCAATAAGACGTTTTATCCTTTGTGGCAGGTTTCTGTGCTAGGGTGGAGTTCTGCATTCTCCTCCAGGGTCTCCTACTGCTGCACGCCCTGTTCCTTCTCAAGCCTTGCTTTTCCCATCTATAAATGGGAAGGATGGAGGGTTTGTCAGAAATCTTCTAGTTTTGATGGTCTCTTAATTCCAAACCCTTATACTTCCTTGCTCCCAGTTAGGGGGGGAAGCTGGGCAGGGGTCACTTTAAGAGATCCTTGCTGGATGGAGCTGGCTTTCCACAGACCTCCCTCCCAGGTTCTGTTCCTGGTCATTTAAGTCCCAAA
Organism: Myocastor coypus; assembly: GCA_004027025.1. Classification (NCBI taxonomy): domain Eukaryota; kingdom Metazoa; phylum Chordata; class Mammalia; order Rodentia; family Myocastoridae; genus Myocastor; species Myocastor coypus. Next base: position 22,550 of record PVJA010003099.1, read on the forward strand.
CCACACACTGTGGAGCACCATGGTGCAGAGAAGCTCTGCCTGGTGGAGAAGAGGTGCAATGGGCTCGCTTAAGCCTGAGTGCCTTGGTGGTACAGACAAGGCCTCTGAGTGTTCTAATGATGCTGGCCTTCCATCCTCCTCTCAGCTCACATTCTATGCCTTTCCACCCCTCTCCTGGGACTCACCTCTTCTCTCCTCTGCTGTCTCCCCCTCCCCAATCCTTGGTACCTACAGTGCGGATCGGCAGAGTACATGGCCCCGGAGGTGGTAGAGGTCTTCAGGGATGAGGCCACTTTCTACGACAAGCGCTGTGACCTGTGGAGCCTGGGTGTGGTCCTCTACATCATGCTGAGTGGCTACCCACCCTTTGTGGGTCACTGCGGGGCTGACTGTGGCTGGGACCGGGGAGAAGTATGCAGGGTGTGTCAGGTGAGCAGGGTGCATGGTGCAGTCCCCTCATGGGCATCAGTGGCATGCCAGACAGCATGGGGCTGGGGGTCACTCCTGGGCTGGTAGGGGTTTGTACTGCCCCTTCCTCTTCCCACAGGGTGGGCATGAGCTGATGATCAGGCACTCAGTTGAGCTACAAGTTTGAGAGACTTGGAGCTCATACCTGAGCAGCCTCTGAAGGATGAGGCTTGGCTGGAGAAGAGGGACAGAAAATGTAAGGAGGACCAGCACCAGCAAAGACAGAGGCATGAAGCAAATGCTACTGTGCACAGGGAGGGAAAGAGAAGTATAATGCACTTATGGTGATGGGAGACATGGCTGGAGATTGCCAGGAGCCTCATCACAGGGTGGGCTTTCATCTACTGGCAGGACTGTCATCAGCCTCCCAAGTAGCATCACTGTCCTGACAAGGGCATTCTATATCCTCTGGAGACTTGAGGAGGGGTGCTGTGTCAGGCAAGGGCCTATATCTGTAGCATTCCCAAGCCACAAGCAGCAGCTGAGGTCGCTTAGAACCAGGCTGATGAGAACAATGCAGGTGCATCCTGGCACCGCTGCCCGTGTGGCTTCAGGTGAAATCTTCTTTACCTAGAACAAGCTGTTTGAGAGCATCCAGGAAGGCAAGTATGAGTTTCCTGACAAGGACTGGGCTCACATCTCCAAGGAAGCCAAAGACCTCATCTCCAAGCTCCTGGTTCGAGATGCAAAGCAGAGGCTCAGTGCTGCCCAGGTTCTACAACACCCATGGTTGCAGGGGGTGAGTGACACCAGAGAGGGGTGGTATGCACCCTGACCACAAGCAAGCTGTCATACCAGCACTGAAGAACGCCAGAAGTAGCTCTGACCTTTCTTGCTCTCTCCTTGGGAAACGGGACCCCACAGACAAGCAGAACCAAATCCTGGTGTTGGGCAGAGAGCCTGTTGTCAGCTGCCTCCTCTGTGCTGGCTGGGGAGGGGCAGCTGTGGAAAGAAGGAGCAGTGTGGACTCACACCCTGTCCTTCCATTCTAGCAAGCTCCAGAGAGGGGACTCCCCACACCTCAAGTCCTCCAGAGGTAAATGACCCGTCTACACCCAGCACCTTCTCTCCTCAACCTTGGCTTTCCCTCTAGCACTCGCCACACTGGGGCTGGGGTGGGGCACAAGGAAACCACCTCTGGGCTCATCGTGCCTTTAGAGCAGCTTCCGTGCCCCTTCTCCATCCTCTCAGACCGCCTCACTATCTTCCTGACATTGTAGCGCTCTCCCTCCACCTTGCTTGCTTCCCCACCCTCCAGTGCCTTTCAGGCCCCTCCTTTCATGCTTCCAGGAAAACACCTTCCATAACCACTTGACTCTCATTGGAGACATATACCGTACAGGGGCCACCCTGCTTGTGGAGTTGGTGAGAGCTGGGGTGCAGTACTATAAGGCAGAGGGATCAAGTGTCACATACACTACAAAACAGACAAAAGCATCATCGTATTTTGTGTCACTGACTGAGAGGTCATTATGCGGCAAATGAGTATATTCAAGTTTAAAGAGAGGTTTTCCGCATTTTATAGATGAGAAAACTGAGAAGTAGAGAGATCAAGAGAATTTGTTCAAGGCTACACAGTGGCCCTTGACTATAAAGAGCATTTTAACAACCAGGTACATGTTTCTGATAGGCTCCACCCTGTCCCAGGTAAGCTGTGTGGGAAACCCACTTGGGAGTCAGCCACATGGCACAGTTTTTAGAAGTTTCACGGGGACATCTTACCCTTCATGGTCTCCTTGCATTATTCTGGTAGTGCTGCTGCCCAGCTGGGCTTCCCACCTGATTCTCCGGAGCCACTGCCAGAAACCTCCAAGTTCCAGATCTCAGATCCTCCTCCAGTGATATATTTGATAACTTCAAAGTGCTTGTCACAGTAGCCCTGACTTAGGGTCTCGGGACCCCAGGATAAGAGCACAGCCCTACTCCAGGAGCTCCCTTCCCTTCCTGGGGAGAGGACCACAGGGGAGCCTGGTGCTAGGGGTGCAGAGTCACGGTGCGCACAGTGGTGGGACACAGGAGCCTGCTCTGAGAGCACCTGACTGTCTGGACTAGTGATTGTGGCTGAGGCTCCCCTTCCAGCCTCAGTCAAGCCAGAATCCAAACCCAAGAAAGAACTGTTTTGGAGAAAGCAGCCCACGCAGCTCAGGAAATCAGGGAAGCGTGGCGACCAGCCTGAGCAGCGTATTACAGAGCCAGCCTGGCTGACCGAGCTCCTGCCTCTCTCTTCTCCACACCCTTTTCCCGCCCCTCCAGGAACAGCAGCACCATGGATCTGACTCTGTTTGCGGCTGAAGCCATCGCTCTTAACCGCCAGCTGTCTCAGCATGAGGAGAACGAACTGGCCCAGGAGCCAGAGGCACTGGCTGAGGGCCTCTGCTCTGTGAAGCTTTCTCCTCCCTGTAAGTCTCGCCTGGCTCGCCGGCGGGCCCTGACCCAAGCGGGCCGCAGTGGAGAGACAGGCCACCCCTGACCACTGCGGAACTCAGAGCTGTTCCAGTCACGTGTTCAGGCCTCGACTCATCCAGGTCTTGCCCCCTAGAAACCTGTGAGGCCAGAGTCTGAGAAGCAGGCCGAGGAGCTTTCTCTCTGGCTTCAGTCTAGCTTTCTCCATCCACAAAGGCCGGGCAGTTCCCACCCAACCCCCATTTCCCCAGGGTCCTTGGAGGAGAAAGCTTTTTCCAAAGGGGTTGTCTTTGAAAGGGAAAGCAATCACTTGTCACTTTGCATAATCGCCTGCAGCAGGGACATCTTTTTCCGGGGCTCCACCTGCTCACCTGCCCACGGATCCCCATTCGCCCTGCTCTGGAAGCAGCAGCTGGGACCACAGCCTTCAGGGAGCCACCTTCAGGAAGCAGAGCTGTGGGCTGACAGGGGCTGCTGACACGCATGCCTCCCCCCTGTACTGCTGCCCTCCCCCAGCAGTCCTTCCACCTTCCTCTGTCCTCTGGATGTCCTCCTTGCCTGTCTGCTCCCTTCTGAGCAGAGCCATCCCCTCAATTCAGGAAGGGCAAGGGGCCTTCTCCTGCAGGAGACCAGATCAGCCTTTCCCATCAGCACGCAGAGGAGCACATAATCTTTCTTTGCCTCAACCATGATGTGTTCCTCATTTATCATCCTCTTCTTAGTGATTGCTGCTAAACTCCATATTACTTTGGTTTTTAAAATGTTTTTAACGTGCTCGTTCAGCAGACGTGGGATTTTAAGCTCCCCCGTTAAGCCCATGGACTTCCCAGGCAGGATGTCCTTGTGCTTGGTTTTTAATGAGCTCCTCCCTACACTCCTAACTAGTTTTTAAGCTGTTACTCTGATGAGCACCTTAGAGATTGTCAGTGTCTGTTACTGCTGTGTTGCCCAGGACCTGTACTGAGGGTGGCACAGATGTGGGGCAGTTAGATGGAGCTTTGAGCCTGAGGCAGAGCTGATCAGAGGCGGCCCCACTGCCTTAGTCTCACCAACTCACTGCCCACTGTCTGGGAGCAAGAAGGAGCAGACATTTGCACATGAACTATCGAGTTACATAAGGAAAATAGATTGCATATGTCAGACAGACATGTGTTCAGCTTGCCACTTCAATGCTATCAGAGTGTGCTTGTTTAATAAAACTTTTCAATTTTAGCTGTGGCTACTTGGTGTCCTTTCTTTCCTGCAGACCTGAGGAGACAGGGATGGGGGCTAAGCCCAGATAGGTGGGAGAAGGAGCTCTTCTCCATGTCCCTAAGTATAATAGCCCATTTGACAACACAAAAGCAATGGGGACATTGCTTTTCTGGTTTTAGATGAAATGAAATCCATCAAGCATCATGTCTTCTGCACAACTCAAGAGATGAGTGAAAAAACATCCTCTGCTCTTCTGCGGCTGTCCACCAAGAGATGGAGGTAGTGTCAGCAGGCATCACACAAGCAGACTTCAAAAGGTTCTGTAAGAGGGCTAGGGAGATAGCTCAGCAGCATGAGTACCTGCCTGGCAAGTGCAAGATCCCAAATTCGATTCTTGGAACTGCAAAAATGAATGAATGAATGAATGAATGAATGAATTGAGAAACAAAAGGGTCTTTAATAGATGGCCCCATACCATGCAGGAACAAACATAAAGCATTCCTACACCTCTGAAGGGCCTGTTCTGTGCCTAAGACTGCACTTGTCCTCTCAGAGTTGGCAACAAAGAAAAACAAGAGTCCCCCATCCCCAGACTTGGTGCACACCATGCAGAGACTTCTGTGTACATCATCCCATGTGACAAATCCCAGAGCCAGACTGAAGAGACCTGGGTGAGAAACCTTTGTAAGTTCCTAAGAAGGTGGCAAGAGAGAGGGCAGAGGAGCAGGGCATAGACTAGGTGCTGACAACAACTCTTTGCCCTGAGGAAGACAGGGAAGAGGTGAGCCTAGCACTCCATTCCGGCTACCTGCTGTTCCACACCGGCATGTGGGGCATATCTAGTTGATCTTCCCTTTACAGTGGTCCTTACTACCTTCATATCCCTGCATCTCTACCTGAAATGAGGTCAGACTGTAAAACTTGAGTCTCTTGGCCCAAAGGCTCCCAGACGCCAGGGACCGAGCACCAGGAGAGGCATTCTGTGCCTGGACTTTTGCCCCAGCCTGATCAGTCCACCTCCAGGTCAACCCAGCAGGAATGGGACTTTGAGGATACCATGACTCTGACACAGTCTTCCCCCACCCCATCCTGCCCAGCTCACCCCTCCCGCCTTAGCTCCCTGGCCTCCCACCAGCCTCTGCATGCTGGTCCCCCGGCAAAGGCCCTCTCCTCTCTGTGGCTCTGCTTAAGTGCTTCTGTGCCCCTTTGGTTTTGCTAGGTTGTTGTGCACTAAGCAGCCATACTTCTAAGAAGTTTCCAGACAGTACTTCTTACAGCAGTCCCCTGAAGTTGGTGCTATTATTTTTCTCACACAGCATGAAAAACCAAGCTGAAAAAGGAAAATGCTTGTTCCCAAAGACCAAGCTAGGAACGCTGCCTGGGTTCAAAACCCAGATCAGTAGCTTACTGGCTTTGGGCCCTGGGCAAGTTGAGTGTGCTAAGTTCACAGGCTACTGTGAATGTTATGGAGTAGTAAGTGAAGTATAGTATGTTAAGAAGAGTTCCTGGTGCACACAGTAAGCACTGCATACATATCAGCTAGGCTAGTTTCAGGTCTGTTTGCTGTTGTCTCCTAGGACAGAATTATTCCACCCACAGTCCTAGGATGGAGATCAATTTCCCCTTTCCTGTGGCTCAGGGAGCCCACAATGGAGCTGGCAGCCATTGTGAGATGGGCCAGGCCTGGCCCCCACCATGGGATCCTCTTGCTGACAGGCTGCGCTGCCCCTTTGGGCTGGAGTATCCTGTCCTTGAGAGACAACTGTGGCTTCAGGGAAAGAACCTGTGGTTGAGGTCCAAAGGCCCTGGATTCTAGTCCTGCCTCTGCCACCATCCATAGGGAGCCCTGGCAGAAGTAAAAAGGGCAGACGCACTGAGAGAGGCCGTGGGAAGGCAGAGCCCTGTCTGGCCAAGGGACTTGTGATGGTGGAAGCCATTGTCCCAGTTCCAGGGATCACACTGGGCTGGGCCTTAGGAGAGGGCTGCTCAACCAGCTGGAGTGTCCTACACCTCAGGCCCTTTCCTCAAATCCACTTAGCAGCCCTTGGCCTCAACGCCAGACCTAGTTCAGTCAAAACTCCAAGGACTTCTGTCTGAGGGCTTCTGGCCACAGGGACAATCAAGTCTTTCAGCCTCCTTATGTCCACCTGCCTGGTCAGGGGGTCACCACCCCCCCTGTGACCCACTGCCCCTCACCAGACCCCCTCCCCAGAACCAGTGCCTTGGTCCCATGCCAACTGCTCCAGCTGCTTGGAGGGGACTCAGGAACAAGGTCCCCACCCCGAGGCTGACACTCTTGTTGCCATGGAAGCAGTTGCCTTGGAAGCTGCTTCCCTGCCTTGAGCTTCTGAATGGTCCAGGAAAGCTGCCTGTCCCCCAGGGACTGGTGCATTAATCATGCTCTTTTCCCTGGTTCTTAACCCTCAAGGGAAATAAGCAGAGCCAAATGAAGCTGCAGCCTGTTCTCCCACTCGTCCCATCCTCGCGCCACTTGGACGTGGTATTTCTACAAAAGAAAGAGCGCAGGCAGCAGCCCTTGCCTCAACAGGAAATGAGGAGAGATTCTGTGGTGGAACTCTGGGCACTGTGGCTCCAGGAGGACCTAGGCCCCCAGAGGGCTCTGATGCTTGGGATGTTTGGGATGGATCTAGAGACCCATGGGGCTGGGGATGTAGTGCCTGGGCTCACTTAACTGTTATTTTAAGTAGATCTTCAAGGGACCAAAATATATTTTCTTTTTTCAGGGATTTCATAGCTCGTAAGGAGGAAAGAACTGCATTTGCAATCAGTCAGTGGAGGAATGGCGTCACAGCCGGTTCAGGAGCCCTCGGTGACACTCAGCAGTTCAGAGGAGAGTGTCTTCCTAGACTCATCCTTTGACCACAGTTTCTCCCTCTGAGGCTGCATGCCAGTTTTGGATGTGATTTAAGTGTGTTTCCCCAATGGTTCACGTGTTAGCACTGGGTCCTCAATGTGTCAATGCCGGGAGGCGGAGGTGAGAAATGGGGTCCACCGCATAGTGATAGAGCACTGGGGATACTGGCCTTGGAAGGAATGAAAGCTGATGTTGGGGAATCGGTGAGTTCTTGTGAGTGGGTTGTTATGGAGCAAGACTAGCTTCTCCCCTCCCTCCTGACCTCCCATCTCACTATATGACCTCTCGCTTTCATATATTCTCCTCCCAGTGCAATGCCATCCCCCAGGAGGCCCTTAACACAAGCCAAATGGATGTGGATGTTCAATTTTGGACTTTCAGCCACCAAAACTGTAAGCCAAATAAATCTCTTGTCTTTATAAGTATCTGGCTTCAGGTATTTTGTTACAAGAGAAAACACTAGCATAGTAGCATAGTAGGGGTACCAATTCTTCTCACTTTACACTGTAGAAATTCAGCAGAGGGACATGCTCAAGAACATCCAGCTGAGCAGAGGCCCAGGCACACAGATGCTATTAAGGCTCTGGGGAAATTCCTCTACCTTCCCATGTTCCCATTGGTTTCCCCAGGTATCCATGATGAAGCCGGGACTTCAGACATACTGGCTCCAGGTATCTATCCTCCCCATCCCCTCTTTCATTCTTTCTTTGCCCAAAGGGACTTACAATGTCAGTGAAAATTTCTAACTTGGAATTTGGTCCCCAGCTTTGCTCTAGAATCTGATAATTATGGTGCACAGAAAGAGGTAACCCCTCTCTCTCCTTCTGACCCACTCCCATCTCCCATCTCCCTGCCCCTGCCCCTGCACTGTGGCCCAGGTGCCCAGGATGCTGCTGGGAGCATGGCTGAGGGAGTTCTGTCTTGCTGTCTTTCAGAGAAGACTCAGCCTTAGAGTTCTGTGAACACTTAAAGGAGTTGGGGGACACAGCTTTATGAAGGGTACTCAGGTTCCCAAAGCAGGACTTCTGAGAAACACATTTGCATGGACACTTACTTTGGTGGCTCCTTCTAAAACTAGTCAGTCGGGAGGCTCAGTTACATGTGACAGACACATGAGCTGTCATTTGATGCCTGATTAGAGGAATAACCTGGCAGAAGGCAGGAAGGATACTGGCGAGGCAGTGGAGCCTAGGGAATAATAGCAAGGCTCCGGGTCCCTCATGTAACCCTAAGGACTTCTTAGGGCCCCTTCAATCCACATTGAGGGAAAGACAGTAAGTCAGTTTCCCTGTAGCCACAGCCTTCCTATTGGCTGACCCGAGGTGGTTGTGCAGTCTGAACTGCCTCCCTGTACTCTGCCCTACAGCCACCTCCTTCTGGCCAAGGCACCCTATAGAAGCAGAGAAGACATGGACAGAGAGTGGGGCCCTTCAGGTGGTGGGTGCCCACTGGTCAAGGTGTGACCAGGACTGCCCACAGGCAGGTGGGCCAGGCAGACACTTCTGGAAAGGCAGGACTGTTCCAGCCAGCAGGCGACAAACAGGCTCAGGGTAGGGAAGGAAGTTTGGGAAGGGAGGGAACAGCTGTGGAGACCAGAGACCTTCAGTCTGGCTGAGACTGCAGCATGATAGGAAGAGAGGGGGTAACCAAAAAGAGACCCAAAGGACCAGTGAGCAGACTCTAAGCAGGGCTATAGGATCTGGGGGGTGTGCCCAGGCCAGGGGCCATGGTGTTAGGGAACAGCGAATGCCCTGATCCAGAAAGGGCCACAGAATGCAAGAAGGCTGGAATTGGAGGCTTGGGGTGGACACAGGGCTCCAAGGTCAAGGTTGGGCTGGGTCGGGTTACTGCTGCATGGCTCGAGCTGGCGAATCTTGCAAGTAGGTCAGTCAGGCTGGGTAGGGCTGCTCAGTCCTGGGAGCTGGACAGTACCCTGGCCTCCTCCTCTTCTTCCTCCTCCTCCTCCTCCTCCTCTTCCTCCTCCTCCTCCTCCTCCTATCTTGTTGACATCCAGCACCAGCTCTGTTCTTCTTCCAACCACTACCTGTGCTGTTCCCTACCCACTCCCAGCCAGGGGTGGCAGGAAGGGCTGACTAAAGGGAGTGACACTAACTTCCTGAGAAAGGCACCCTAAATTAAGCCTCCAACGAGGACTCCTCAGCCCCACCAAAGGTTAACAGGATGAAGGAGGCAGAGTAGAGGATGGACTTGGACCGCTCTCTCTCCTTCTGACACACTCTGGTCTCCTGAGCCCCATCCAGATCTTCTTCCATGTTGCTATCTCCAGGCTCAAAGTAGGAGTCTCAAGTGCGCTCCAGGCCAGAGGGCACAGGGAGCAGATGTCGCCAGGGAGTCCCCTCATGTCCCTGACCTCTGACCTCTGTGTGAAACTACCAGCTCATTCTTCCTGCTCAGTGAGAGGTCAGGACTCAGTTTCCCGAGCACCCTGTCCCAAACACTCTCCCTCTTGGCCCCATGCAGTCAAACCCAAAACTGCACAACAAGCCCACCTGTCTTTGACCTGGGCAAGCAACCACAGAAACTTGCCTTTGTTAACATTAAAAGTCCCTCACAAGCCAGGCGTGGTGGTGCACGCCTGTAATCCCAGCACTCGGGAGGCTGAGGCAGGAGGATCGGTGCAAGTTCAAGACCAGCCTGGGCTACAAAAGTGAGCTCAAGGCCAACCTGAGCTGCATAGTGAGACCCTGTCTCAAAAAGACAAAAAAAAAAAAGTCCCTCACAAGACTAGCTAGCCCTGCTGAGATTAGCTCTTCCTCAGCTGTTCCAGCCCACAATTATGCTCCCTAAAAGATCCTATAAAGTCTCCTATGCCCCCTTTATTGGCTGATGTCTTGGTCTGCTAGATAGCCAGCCTGCTTGCTCATTAAGTCTACTTGTGTTAGAATGCCTAGTCTGCTTGATTGCATGGGTTTGTACCTAACACTCACCAACCAACAGTGAGACCAACAGTAGAACCTCTAAGGATGGCTCATTGGGCCTGCAGGACCCAGGCCATGGCTCACATTGCAGCTTCATGAATAAGTCAGCACCTGCTCTGAATGCATCTCTGAGGAACCTGCATCTCCTGGACCAGTGCCCTACCCCACCTCTCACCACGTTAAACTTTAATAGGCCTAGGCTCCGTGGCAATCAGGCAGACTCCAGAGAGCCAGGTCAGGATGTCCCAGGCAAGGCAGCAGCCCCTGATCCTGGCAAGAGGGGAGGAGCTCCTGGGGCAGGCCCAGCTCCCTAGAACTCTGGCGGACAAAATAGAAATCTGGCCAGGAAGACATTCCAAGAGTGTCCTCTAGCTCCAGTGCTCTTTGGGGGCCTAAGACTGAGCTGGGGTCCCTAGGTCAAGGTGAGGCTGGAAAATCTTAGGACGGCTGTGGGATAAGATTGTAGATAAATCCAAAGGTTACCAGCTTAGAGCCTTAATCTTACCCAGAAACTCCCACCCCAAGAGTGGAACTTCAACAAGGGGACATCTGAGAGTACCGAGACCCCACCCCATGTAGGCCTGCATGGATGTCCCCGTCAACAGCAGAGACTTCCACTGTCTGCAGCTGGCCTGCGTGGCCCTTGGCCTTGTGGCTGGCAGCATCATCATCGGCGTTTCCGTATCCAAAGCCGCCGCGGCTGTGGGTGGCGTCTTCCTTGGTGCTGCTGGGCTGGGTGAGCAAAGACTGGGCTGGGGCAGTGGGGAGGAGAATCTGGTGGGGAACAGGGGCCCGGTCAGGTGAGCCAGAAATGGCAGGATCAGCTGGATCTGCAGGAACTGGCATGGGAGAATGGAAGCCGAGAGTATGTTCCAGGTAGCCACCAAAGGTAAAGGGAACAGAAAAGACTTGAAGTGAGACCCCAGTTGAGAGGCCTGGGGTGGGGGCTGGTTGTCATACTCCTTTCTGCTTGCTTGTGTCTGCTCCCCTGCCACAAGCCCCAGGCTCTCCGGTTTCCGGTTAGAGGCAGGATTCATCAGCCTGTTTGTGGTAGGTGGGTGGGAATGAGCAAAACAGCACAGCAGTGTTCAGATAAAGGGCCCTTTATTTTTCTCAGCAGTAGCTCTGTCCATCTGTCTGTCTGAGCCAGGCCCACTGGCATCCCCAGAGTGACAGTGAATGTCATCTTTCACTCTATCCTACCTACTTCCTGGGGCTAAAAGCAGAACATGGAGCCCTAAGGTGGTGGCCCTAGGCATCTGTGCCCAGAATTCAGCCACAAGGACTGAGTCTGCAGGGTGGGGAGCAGGAGCAGGCAGGGCAGAACCCACGCTGCACTCCAGGTGGGGGGAACACACAATCCTCGGACTCTAGCACTGGGGGTTCAGCAGAGGGGGAGGGAGAGCTGTGGTGTTGGTATTAGCTGGGCCAACCAACCTCCTCTTTACTTGGGCTGGGTCCATCCAGGAGTCTGAGACCCCTGCCGCAGATAAGCACTGCCCCCAAACCAGGTTGGCCGTTGGGGAGCTGCCTTATGTATATGTACTTACTGGGTCCTATGTACACCCACAGTTCTAATACTACACACTTGGGCTCTCCATGCACACTGAGGTTACCCTTATCAACTACTCTCCAGATTCACAGCCAGCTCAGCCCCTGTACCTCACACAAACCAGGTCCTTCCTCTATCACAGAACCCCATTCGTGCTCCTCTTCTCAGGTCTCCTCATCTTCGCCTACCCCTTCCTGAAGGCTCGGTTCAACCTGGACAACATCCTGCCTCCCATAAGTGAGTCTTCCCCTGAAGCCCAGTAAACCCTCTGCTGAGGACTGTAAAAGCCCCTTTGCGTGTATTGTGACTGCACTGAAGGGACCCATGGGTGAGACATGGACACGTGTGGTAGAGTTGCTGTGTGCAGGTGTTGTGCAGTTGTTGCCATGGCTACAGTGTAGCAGAATCCAGCCTGTTGCCTGTTGGAACCTAGGAGAGCTGTGATGTTGGTATTAGATGTTCCTTGAAAGCTTTTCCATTCCTCCACAGCCTCCTAGATCTCCAGACAGTCCTCTCCTATCCTTAAGGCCCCATAAAGACCCTCTGTTTCCCCTAGGACCCCAAGACATCTTAACAGCTCCCACCCAGCTCATCTCAGCCACCCTCAGACTCCACACTCCCTCAACCCTAACGGGTTTTATATGGTCCTAGTTCTCCTCAAGAATATCTTTTGTGTGTGTGTGTGTGTGTGCCTGGCTCAGCCTGTCCTGGGGCCAGGACTGGTGCAGCATGTGGTCTGGGATTGAACTGCAGTCCTTGCACATGTGCCTAAATTGGCCTAAGTAGGTGCTTTAGGCCACTGAGCTATCTCACCAGCCCCCTCATCTTTTTAAAAATCCACCATCTCTTTCAAGAACTCGTGACGTTCTTCTGCCCTTCCCCCAAATAAGGTTAGATCATGCAGTAGGCCTAAAGGAATGTAATAGAAAAAGACGCCAGCCAGGATGGAGATTAGACAGCAGGAAGGACATTCTTAGGCTAGAAGGGTTTGATCTGGGCCTGGCTCAGCAACCGGAGGGTCTCATCCCACAGGAGGAGGCCTGAGGATCCACCCTAACCCAGTGCCAGACCATGGGGAGGGCAGATCCAACATCAACAGCAATAAGGAAGGTAAGTTCCTGAAATTCTGGAGTCCACCTTTCATCTCTCCTTCCTGGTTGAGCAGCCTCGTGGGGCCCCAGGAGAGCCTCTGGGGACTATGCACAGGGACCCTCCCAGCCGGGTTGGTTCTTCCCTGTATTCAGTCAAAGCTTTCTTCTCCAGGGCTGAGCTAGCCTCTTCGTGTTTGTTCTTGAGGCACCTCTGTCCTGCCCAAAGGGCCCCCTGCGGCAGGCTGTCCCCTCACTGTCTCTTGTCCTCCCTCAGGTTGCACTGCCTAACTTAGTTTCCCCACTCACCTCTCCCTGGTAGAATCTGACTCTTAGAGCTGATATCTGAAACTAGGAGCACTTTCCATTCATTAGCTTCCTTAATTCTCACAACCACGGTGAGAGGGAGGTACCTCAATGAACTTCAGCTGATATGTGGAGCAAGGAATCTCAAGGAGATCTAAAGACACACCCAAGACCACTCAGCCAGGACCCAGGTGACTCAGGCTACCTGCCTCTCCCCACACTGTACTGCTCTCTTCTTGATGGGCTCTCTTGTCCTTACAGGCAGAAACTTCCCCTGGGGACTCTCTTTTCTCCCCATCTATCCTAACTCTGCCCTCGGGTTACTGGGCGCTGATCTGGGGTCTTTTGGGTTCTTCCACCCCCACCTATTCCAGGCAGTCAATGTCTCTCTCTCTCTAGGGGGCCGCAGCAGCCTGTCCACTGTGAGCAGGGCCTTGGAGAAGTTGAAGCCAGGAGCCCGGGGCACCGAGGAAGGCTGAGGAGCTGCCCCTGCCCAGCCCTCCATTCCAGCCTGCTACCCATATCTGATCAGAGCCCTCTTAGTCCTGGCTAGAAGATCAAAGCAAGTGCCAGGGATGATCCAGTGCCCTGGAGGTACCATACCTGCTTTTGTCTCCAGCCCAGGCCCTTCAAAACAATTCCCCTGGGCTAGCTACAGGCCCCAAAGGGCTCCCACATTTCCCTCTCACCCTTTGGCCTTTCTGTGTGGACTGCCATCAGTTTTGCTCCCTTTTTGATCTCCTGAGTGATTCCTCTGAATCTGAGGCCTGGGAGGGAACTACAATCAGGGAGTCCAGTCCCTTGCTTCATTCTGGCTGTGGAAGCTAAACATCGCCCAGAGGAACCACAGCTTTGGATCCCAACTGAGTCCTTCAGCCCCCACAGCCCAGCCCTGGGTCTTTGGAGCTCACTAATTGAATGGGTGCCTTTCAAAGTGACAAATCCTGGCTAATTCCTCAGGGAAAGCCCCAGAGCAGCAGTGAATCACAGGAGCTATACCCTTGAGGGATTCACAAGAGAGAGACTCAAAGAAGGACATAAACAAAATGATCACCACTATGACAGGGGATAAGATGTGCCACAGACCTGGCATGGGGACAGAGAAGGCACCCCAGTGAGCCCTGTCCTGGGATTCTTGCTGTTTGACTGCACCACTCAAGGCTTTGCAGGCTGTGGCTCCTCTCGCCCACCATCTCACTGCTCCTTAACAAGCATCTGGGCCTTGGCTTTGTCTGCTGTCTATCAACGTCCCCTCCCTACTCAGAATCCCCTAGTCACATAAACTTTTCACCCTCTTTCACCAGCCTGGGTCCCTTGATTGACTGATTGATTGATTGATTGATTGATTGATTGTACAGGGGATGGAACGCAGGGCCTTGTGCTTGCCAGGCAGGTGCTTATGTCTCTGAGCTGTCTCCCTGGTTCCCTCATTCTTGATATTGGCCACAGTGAGAGCCACTGAGCAGGGACTGAATGTCACAGGTGTTGGCAGTGGAGGAGAGTGGTTCCTCTTCTAGCCAGAGGGAGTCCCCTTCCTCTCCCCTTCACTCCTCTCCCCTCCACTTCCTTCCTAGCTCTTCATATCTTCTCCTTTTCCTCTACCTTTTCTTCAACTGTTTATCATGAACAAATAATTCACACTACTCCTGATCCATGAGGAAACCCGTTCTCCCATTTGCCTGCAGTTCTTACCCCACCTGAAGGAAGAGGAGGTGGGAGTTGGGAGTATGAACCTAAGCCTACCTCACCTCCATCAGCCTTTCTCTGACAGGAGCTCCCCAAGGCAGGGCCATGATATCGCCAGTGGCTTGAAGAGCCAGGTACAGAGAGGTATTGGAGATGAGGGTAGAGTAAATTAAGGACTGAGCCTAAGATGATGGCACACTCCTGAAATCTACCACTCTAGGAGGCTGAAGCAGGAGGATCACAAGTTTAGGCTCAGGGCCAACCTGGACAATTTACTAAGACCTTATCATAAAATTAAAACATAAAATAAGACAGGGCTGGCGGTATACCTCAGCAGATTTAGCGCATGCTTCAAGGAAGCACAGGGGCCAGGGTTCGGTTCCTGGCCCCTCGTGCCGCACCGGCCCCGCTCTAGAGCACGCTGAGCCGGTGATACTGGGCGTGGTGGCGCACATCTGTAATCCCAGCCCTTAGGAGGTACAAACAGGAGGATCACTACAAGTCAGTAGTGAGACCCTTAAAAAAAAAAAAAAAAAAAAAACATAAAATAAGATTAAAAGTAAATGAACTAGCTGGGCATGGTGAGCACTCAGGAGGCTGAGGCAGGAGGACTGGTGCGAGTTCGAGACCAGTCTGGGCTACAAAAGTGAGCTCAAGGCCAGCCTCAACTGCATAGAGAGACCCTGTCTCAAAAAAGGCAAAAAAAGAAAAAAAAGTAAATGAACTAAGGAGAGATCGAATAATATAGCCAAAACCATGCTCACTGGGGAAGAACTGGGTCTTTTTCCTGTTGTGGGTTTCCTGAAACCTGCTTCTCGCCAGTGCAGATGAACATTCAGACAGTCGCCCCAAGAGTACGTCTACCTCAACCCTGACCACCTCACATCACAGAAGGGGGCCATCTGAGACCCCTGCCTTCTCTCCTCCCTCAGGCTATGAGGGCTGGAATAGTAGAGTGGCCATAAAACCCTCCAGTGACCCGGCATGGGCATCGAGTACGGACAGGGACCCAGCTGTTGCAGCTGTCTGTTCAGTAAAAGTAACCAGTTCTGTTTGGTACCCATACTCTGACACCTGCGTTGGGCTGTGCCCACTGTGCACTAGGCTGGGTGCTGGGAACACAACAGCAGGCTGTGTGTGCACTGTGGCTGATCCAGGCAGCCCCTGGACCGACCTCTAGGAAAACTGTTGTGGTTTAGATAGTGAGTGTCCTCCAAAGGCCTAGAGAGCTCTTTAGCTGGGCTTTTGGAAGACACCATAGCTGATTTACTGTTAGGGCTCAGGGTCTGGTAGGAAGAAGTAGGTGGCTGTGGATGTGACCTGGAAGGGTCTCTCCCTCCCATCCACACTCCTCCCTTCACTCTCTGCATCTGGACCACCCAGGCCCTTCCACCATGACCTATCTGTGTTTAAGCCCACAGAATTTGGACTGAGACTTCTGAACTCTGAGCCCAAATAAACCTCTCTTCCTTCAAATCATAGGCAACAGGTGTTTTATCCCAGCTATGAGAAGGTGGCTGAGTACCCACCAGGCCAGCTGGGACAAGGGACAGGAAGCAGAGGTCCTTGAGTCCAGGCGTCATCAGCCGATGGAGGCTGCACGTGCACAGGGCCACTCCAGGAGAAGGGCCCCTTCCCGGGGATACTTAGTGGGGTTCATAAACAGATTGTGTGACTGAAGGAAAGATGAGGTGGGCAGAGAGACCCTCCAGGCTGAACCGGGCAAAGCCTGGAAAGTCAGCCGCACACATTCTTCTTTACTCCCTAGGCTTCCGGGCAACACGATGCAATCTGGAGCCCACTGCCAGCGCAGTCCTAGCCCTCGCCCAGGCTTGAAGGTCCAAATTTGCTAGCCGTTTGCACAAATCCCACCAGGAAAATAGTCTCCGTCACTCCATAGGGGCTCATTCATGGCCACACCCCTTTCTAGGCTGCAAGGCTTGGAGGGGGTTGATTAGGGAAGGGGCGCTGACAAGCCCCTTCCTTAGGAACGCCCCCAGTCCCCACAGCGCCAGGGTCCTCCGGGGTGGCCTGGGGATCGTGCGAAGCTGAAGATAGGGCCGATGCCACCTGTAGCCGCCGGCTGGAGTTGCGCTCTGCCCAGGCCGGGCTCCTGCGGGGGCAGCAAGAGTGAGTGGGCGGGCGGGAGTTATTTGCTGCGGAGCTTGCAAACTGCAGAACCCAGAGGAGCGAAGCGGAGCAGAACGGAGGACAGCGCAAGCTGGGGGCAGGAGGCACCTTGTGAGCACCCGACGCGGTGGGCGCTGAGCGAGTGGGCGGCAGAGGAGGCCTGCGCTCCCCTCCAGCCCGCGGCTGCCTCCACAGTAGCTACCCCGGGGGAGCCAGCCGACCCAGCGCCCCCTCACCCGCAGCCCCCGCGGGGCTCTGATCCGGGATCTGCAGGCGGCCCGAGCCCACCTCGCTGCACCCCTTTGGCCCGGTGCCCCGCCCCGGCCCCCATCCTGAAGTCTGCGTGCTGCAGACAGACGCGCTCCCGGCTGCCCTGCGCCCGGTGGAGCAGGTTTGGACCAAGGGGAGGTCCACGCACTGCCTCAGGCAAGTCAAGGCTGCTAGAAATGGGGGAGGATGGAGAGAGGTGGAGGGTTTCAGGAGGAGCAGCTGACGGAGCTTCAGAAGCAGACACTGCGTCCACCCTGAGCGTCCAGGGAAGGATCAGTGCTTGGCAAGGATCAGACCCCCGCCCTTGAGAAAAAAAAAAAAAAAAGAGGTGAGAAAGACTAACAAGGGCGCAGAAACAGGAGTCGCCCTGCAGACTGGCTGTCTCAGGCCCCTCTGCTTTGCCCTCCCTCTTAACTCAGTGAAACCTACCCCAGGACCTCACCACCCTCCACACCCTGCCCTAGGCCCAAAGTGAGGCTGGAAGCAGAGGAAAGCAGGCACCAGGGAACTTCAAATCCAAGAGACAAGCAAGCAAGAAAGCAGCAGACAGACATAGGCCCTCTGACCCGAGCCTCCCTATACTGTCCATTTAAGGGGCAGAGGCTACACTGGGGACACAGCAGCGAGGCCAACTTTCTTAATCCTGGCCCCAAGGAAGCAGATCGGGGATGCAGACCTGAACATGGGAATCACATCAGGGTGTCCAGAGCGAGTCAGTAGTTTAAGAGCCATGAGTTGAGGACTTAGAAGACTAGAAGAGAGAAGCAGCATCCCAGCTGCCCTGGAAGGTGAGCTCAGACAGCCAGCTGGAGATAAAGCAGGCTCGGGCTCAGCCAGGGAGAGCTGCAGTCCCACCACAGCTGCTGGCCCTGGCCAGGGCAGCTCACCACTCCTGGTGAACTCACCTCCATCTGGAGGAGCTGGAGCCAGGGAAGCTGCAGTGGGGGCTGTGAACACAGCAGGAACAGCAGCAAGACTAGGAGACAGGTTGGGCTAGAGGCATACTTGGCAGGAGGAGCTGCAGGACTCTGCAGTGGGCTGGAAGCAGATTGGGGAGGCCTGCGGGAGAAGAGGGGTGAGGGCCTGGCTGAGGCTGTGGGTTCTATGGGATATGGACTCATTGAAGGAACCTGTACCTCAGAGATAGCATTTCCAGGAAGCAGGGCTTGCCAAGCCAAAGCTAGGACTTCTGGGCTGAGCAGTGGTCAGTGAACTCAGCAACAACAATGGGTTGCTCAGCGCAGAGCCAGGAGCACAGTGGAACAGAAGCCAGGCTGGAGTGGAGCGTGCATGAGGTTAATGCAATGAGCTGAGCTGTACTTTCAAGAAGGGAAGAAGGGCTGAGAAGGACTGGGGGATATAGTTCGGTGGCACTGTGCCTGCCTGGCAAGTGCAAGGTCCTGAATTGAAGTCCAGATTTAAAAAAAAAAAAGGGGGGGGGGGAGCTGGGCAGAGTGGTGAGCACTTGTCAACCCAGAGGCTTGGGAGGCTGAAGCAGGAAGATTGCAGGTTTGAGCCTGGCCTAGTCAAGTTACTGAGACCCTCTCTTAAAATATAAATAAAAAGGGCTAGAGATCAGCTCCATGCAGAGATCCTGGCTTCAGTCCCCAGTGACCAAAAAGAAAAAAAGAAGGAAGAAAAAGAGGGAGCAAATAAAAAAAATGAGAAAGAGGAAAGGATCCAGTAGAGAGAAAGAAAAGAGAGAGAGAAAGAAGAAAAGGAAAGAAAGAACGAAAGAAAGAAAGAAAGAAAGAGAAAACAAAAAGAGAATACTGTCAAGAGACTTCTGTGGGGTTGAGGCAGGTTTTAAAATGGGACAGGCTTAGGCCAGGGATTTAGCTCAGTGGCACAACACCTGCCTGCAAGGTCATAAGTTTGATTCCCAGTACCTAAAAAGAAGAAAAGATGGGACAGGCTTGGGAACATCTGGGCAGAGGGCAGTGTGAGCGTGAGAGAGGGAGGTTTCCCAAGAGTTCTAAGGACCCACCTGAAGCCAGAGCTGCAGGTACACAGAAGGCCCATGCTGCCGGCTGTGGTTTCTTTTCTGGCCAAGCTCAGCAGGGCAAGTATGGACTTGGGAGACAGGAAGCTTATGGAGGCCAGGCTGAGTCTTTGCTGGGCCACTTTAGCAGAAGGACAAAGGGACATGTTAAGTGACAGTAACTGAAGTCAGTCAGGGACTGAGACAGAATCTCAGGTGAACACAGAAAAAGGCAGGGGCAAGAGGACTGTGGAGGAAACACTTCTGCCTCCTAAGATGCGTGGGATCAGAAAGCAGAGAAGTTGCCAGGCGTGGTGGCGCACGCCTGTAATCCCAGCACTCGGGAGGCTGAGGCAGGAGGATCGGTGCGAGTTCGAGACCAGCCTGGGCTACAAAAGTGAGCTCAAGGCCAGCTTGAGCTGCATAGTGAGACCTTGTCTCAAAAAGACAAAAAAAAAAAAAAAAAGAAAGCAGAGAAGTGGATTGACTCAGGCTGACAGCAGGGCTGACATATGCTGGGGCTGCTGGGCTGGAAGGGAGGAGCTGGGCATGGGAGATGAGGTGCCAGCGGGCTAAGAGGACAGAGGGCCAAGTGGCTGTGCGTGTGATGCTGTGGTACCCCTGGGAAAGCAGGACTTAGGCAGGAGGGGAGAGCAGAGTGCATCCCAAGGCCTTGGAAGGAAGCAGCTGGAAGAGCAATCTGACCCACCCCTCCTGCTGCGCCCAGACCCCTGAGTTGCTGGGGAGGCTGACAAATGCCCAGACTGAAGCTGGAGATCCCAGTCTCCCCATAAGTGTGACCCTGACTAACAACAAATCTGAGAACATCAGGAAGAGAATAGAAGCTCCCAAAGCAACGGGGTCACCTCTGCCTTTCAAGGTCTGGTGGGTGCAGCCCTGTGATTGCTACAGAGAAGGCTAGGACTCCTGTGTGGCTGGGGCCCTGGGCTGTGCTAGAAGCCAAAGCTGAAGAGTCCATCCAGGCCAGACTCCCACTTTATGTCTAAATAGTGAAACAGCTGTTGAGGGGTACAGTGGGTGCTTGTTACTGAGAGAGTCGAAGAGCCTCTGTAGCTAGCAGGGTACCAGCACTGCAGCTGAGAGGTACCAGGCAGCACCTGCCCTGTTGCTCCTCCTGGGGCTGCTGCTCTCAAGTGGCTCCATACCACTCTCCCCACACCCTGGTGAGAAGTCCCTTGAGGTTTGTTTACTGGACAGCAGCCCCAGCCAGGCAACTGGCAGTGTCTGTCTATACATTCAGCCTGTGTCTGCAACTCTGTGTAATGCAGCTGTGTTTATATTATGAGAGTATCTGGTCCCTGAGTTATGCATGAAAGACCGAACTTCTATGTCCAATTCTTCCAGGACATAGAAACTAGGAAGCTAGAAATTCAAGTTTCATCTTCAAACTTTGGTTCTAGCATGGGGAATCTGTGCGTGCATGCGTGCGTGCGTGCGTGCGTATGTGTGTGTGTGTGTACATGTGTGATAGACTCATATGTGGGGAAGGAACTGCTGGAGTAGGATCTTGGTGACTCTTGGGCTCTGGGAAGGCAGAATTTGCTTGGCAGGAGCTGAGAGCAACCTGGAAGGAGTGGCCATGATGTGAAAGGTTCCCAGAGAATGGGGAGGGTGGGAATAGGGAGTGCACGGGGCTTGGGGGCCAGGGGCCAGGGCTCAGATTCAGGAACTGAGGCAGAACAGAGAGCTTCAGTAAGGGACACAGGGCTCCAACTGAGGGATTGGGTCTTTCTTGGAGCCTGTAGGGCCAGGATCAGTGTGTACATATGCTCAGAGATGAGGACCCTATTGCCAGAGCCCCAGGCCTCTAGCAAAGAGGCTCTTGGGCTCCGGAACAGAAACCCTGAGGCCAGAAGATCTGAGCTGCCCTGGTAGTGCTGCTGCTGCTATAAAGCAGCACAAACACCCCAGGGCCATGTGGTGTTGGGGGAGTATGGCTGGGTAACCTGCAGGGACTGTCAATAGAGACATCTGCCCAGGGCTCTGGCCTCCACTGCCTACAGCATAGGTCCAAGCTTGCTGATGCCTCACTGAACAATATTAATCGTGACCACACCTTTTCTTTTTTTTTTTAGTACAAGGTCTACAGGGTTTCACTACACAAATTGGTTGGACTTACAGTGATCTTTCCTGTTTTTCAGCCTCCCAAACGCTGGGATTACAGGCACGGGCCACCACACCCAGTCTAAATTGCCCTCTCAGCACACCCTGGGGATGGGGCTGGCCTAGCAGGCAGGTATTAAACCCCCAGCCCCTGTGTCTACCTAAGCAGGCGCTTTAATCTGCTGAGCTATCTGGCTGGCCCCTGACCACACTCTTAATAGTTAAACATCTTTACATTTTCAGTAAGCAGACTCTGGTGTAGCAGAAACATACACCCCTCAGGCCAACAGTAGATTCAAACCCCAGCTTCTCTCATTACAGCAGAGTAAAGTGGAGTACCCCTGCACCTCCACTTTCACATCCCTTCCTCATTGGGATGGAGGAGAGGCTATAACTGCACTGGGATAGAGAGTAAATGTGTCAATGTATGGCAAATACTTAGTGCAGGACCTCTGCTCAGTACCTGACCCTCCCCATCACCAGAACCCATTTTTCAGGGACTTCTTGGGGAAGTAACTTAACCCTAGCCTAAAGCAAAGAACGTGAAAAAATGAACAAGTATGTTCCATATTATAGACCTGGGTCCTATCTTTGTGCAGCCTTTCGTATAACAGCAGTTTCTGAGTAAGTTCCCATTTCTACTTTCACAAACCTCAGATAGCTGAAGGTTAGGTCACAGGTTGAAAATAAACTTCATTTCAGGGGCAATAGCCTGGTTATATTCCTCCCTCTACATTCAGAGACCCAGAGAGAGACCCCAGGTCTTCCAAGTTGCCCATCCAGATCAGAATCTGACCCCTCCGACTTCTGTGGACCAAGGCAGGAGTGCTGGCTCCTGTTGCACGCTGTTTCTAGCCTCCACTTCTGAAGATCACGAAGCCTACTCTGCCAGGGGCAGGTGCTCAGGGAGGCGCAACAGCTGCCAGGCTCATAGGCAGTGGATGGTGATGTGCAGAGCCTGGGATAGATGGGGAGCGGGTGGTTCTTGCCCTGCTTGTGCAGCCTCCCTCCAGCCCGTTCTCACTCTGAGCCTCCTCGGTTTCCTCCACCTCTAGTTGGAGCACTTGGTGATCTCCCCAGGCTCAGCAGCTTGTAGAACTCAAAAAATACAGTTCTAATCCTAGCAACTCAAGATTTCCGTCTTTTCCCACTGCTCAGGTGAAATAGAGAGACGTAGTGAAGGCTAGGGTGACAGCTCAGTGATAGAGCCGCACTGAATGTGAGGCCAGCCGGAAGCCCCACAGAGCAGGAGCAACGGCACAATGGCCGCATCTGGAGGACCATCGTTCAGCAAAGGAGGTGGCAGTGCAAACTGAATCACAAACTGAAATAACTTCGACACCTCACATCTGCACGCGTCCACCTCCCACCCGAGGCTGAAGGTGACCGCAGGAATAAGCTCCGCCTCCACTGTCCCTTAGCTTTCTCTGCCTGAGTGGAGATTCTGGGAATGGTTTTGTTTATGGAGTTAGCACTGCCTCCAAGGAGCAGATAAGAATCTGTCCTTAGCAATTAGCACTTTGAAGCTCAACCCCTAGGCAGGAATTTGCTTTCTGTTAAAGAAAGCACAGCCTCTGCTCTTCTGCTGTTCACATTTGATGGGTGTAAATGCTAACTACAGGAGCTGATCTACAGGGCCTGGAGAAAGGCCAGCTCAGTAATTCAACCAATACTTAGCAAATCTGCTTACTGTGCTACTGTGCTACATTAGGAGCTCAGACTCCCAGGTCAGGACACCAGATTTCAAATCCTGGCGCTACCACTGCCATTGCGTGATGATAGGTGAGCTTACTTAATCTTTCTGTGCCTCCATTTCCTCATCTATACAATAGGGATATGATAGTGATATTCAATCTTCTGTTGAAATTTTAAATTAGACGTGATTATAAGGTGCTGTGTATGTTAGTTATCAATCAGAGAGGGGAAATTTCAGATTCTCATTTAGAATTGTTTCTAACTAAGGTATACTAGGTTCTGTCAGATCAGTGCACACCAGAGCTTACCTTAAAAAGTTGGATTGAGCATTTCAGAAATCTCCTTAGAGGGGCTGGGAAGATAGTTCTATGACACAAGTGCCTGTCTGGCAAGGTCGTGCAAGGTCATGAGTTCAAACCCAGTCCTGCCTGTCTCCCTTCCCCCCAAAAAAGAAAAGAAATCTGCTGAGGGAATGGAAATGTGGCTCAGTGATAGAGTACTTGCCAGGTATATGAAGGCCCTGAATTTGAACCTCAGCACAAAGAAGGAGGAGAAAGAAGAGAAGTTATTTTCCAGTGATTTGTGGTTTATTAAGCTTTTTGGTACAGTTTAGGTATAGATACAGATCATATTCTTCATAGGGCATTTGTACTTGTATATTTGTACTTGATTTATTTCCTAGTATGTAAGAGAAAGTAGAAGCTAGGCATGCTCACACCTATAACCCCAGCACTCGGGAGGCTGAGACAGGAGGATCACTGCAAGTTTAAGGCCAGCCTGGCTACATAGTGAGTTGAAGGCCAGCCTGAATTACAAAGTGAGATCTTGTTTCAAAAGACAGACAAAAGAGCTGGGCGTGGTGGCTCACGCCTGTAATCCCAGCACTCGGGAGGCTGAGGCAGGAGGATTGGTGCGAGTTCGAGACCAGCCTGGGCTACAAAAGTGAGCTCAATGCCAGCCTCAACTGCATAGCGAGACCCTGTCTCAAAAAGACAAAAAAAAAAAAAAAAGACAGACAGAGGGAGAGAGAGAATGGAAATGGTAAAATAAAACTGGAACTTAAGATTTACAAAGTGGAGAGGTCTTGCTACATACCTTTGGCTTCTTTTGTCAATTTTTTGTGCTACTGAGGATCAAACCAGGACCTTGAATGTGCTCAGCCAGAGCTTTGCCATAGAGCTACACCCCTAGCACTCCTCCTGTGTTTGGCAGGTAGCCCAAAGTGCTACTCTATGAGTAATGGTTAACCAGATAAAGACTCAGGAAAACTGGAGCCAATCTTCTATTACTGCAGGCCCAGACTGGACTGAAGTGACTTGTGCCTTCTTTAGCTGCCTATGAGAAGATTCCTCTCAAGAGGAAGACAACATCCTCTAGGTTAGAGCCTTAAACTGTCTCTACGGTTCCTCATGCAAGACACTGAGCATCTAGCACTGGGTAAATGTGCAGCCTCACATGTGCAGGCTCCTGAGTCTAAGTCCCAACACTGCCAAAATGAATAAATAATGTGGGTGCTGTTGGTGTAGCTCAAAGAGAGAGCATTGCAAGGCCCTGGGTTTGAGGTCCAGCATAGAAACAAAAACAAATGTATCTGTAAGTCCAGAAGATAAGACCAAATGACCAAAAGCCAAGAACCATAAAAATAGATGAAAGAAGCCAACTCACTGGCGATCCAGATGTTGGAATGTTCAGACATGAACTTTAAGGTTTACTGCTTTCAGAAAAATAGGTAACAAGAAGGAGTTTTTCAATAAAAAACTGGAATCTATGAAAATTAATTGATGGAAATTTTATCTTATTTTATTTCTTTCTTGTTTCAGAACTTTCACTTGTTTATTTATTTATTTTTACGGCTGGCTCACCTGCCCTGAGGGCAGGGCTGGTGCAGCATGTGGTGTCAGGGATCGAACCACAGTCCCTGAAGCCACCTAAGCTTTCCTAAACAGGTGCTTTAGACCACTGAGCCATCCTGCAAGGCCCCAATTGATGGAAATTTTAAAGCTGAAAAGTTATAACCAAGATTAAGAAGTAGGGAAGACACACATGAGGAAAGGGTTAGGGGACCAGTTACTATGTCAGTAAAAAAAAAAAAAAAAAAATATATATATATATATATATATATATATATATATATATATATATATATATATTCAGACTAAAACAGAAAGGACAAAAGGGTGAAAACACAGAATATGCCCCACATATAAGAGACATGTGAAACAACATGAAATGCTCAAGCATATGTGCAGGTACAGTGCCAGAGGACTCTCGGGAATGTGGGGGGAAATGGCATAAATTTATCCAAAGCTGGAGGTAAACATCAAGCCACATAGCATAGAAGCATCAGGAACCCCAAGAAGGACAAAAACAAAAACATGCCTACCTACATCATGGTCAAACTGTGAAAGACAGAGATTTCCCTATAAGAGAAAAGAAATGAGCCCCATGGCTCCTCCAGCACCCCAGGACCTCCTTAGTCTCTGCCCATGGTCAGTTTTCAAGGATGGTGTGAAGAAGGATGAAGGGTCAGACTCCAGCAGACTCGACCACCACCAGCACCAGGGACTCCCTCAGGCAGCCTCAAGGGAGACTTCCCCATGGGAAAGCAGACTCTGCCTTGCCAGGTTATGCCTGGTGTTAATAAGGGAGGTACAATGGACTTCAAAATAGGAAGCACTGGGGCCCGGCAGGATGGCTCAGTGGTCTAAAGCACCTGCTTAGGAAAGCTAACGCAGCTGCAGGGGCTGCAGTTCAATCCCCAGCACCACATGCTGCGTCAGCCCTGTCCTCAGGACAGGCTGAGCTGGCCATACAAATAAATAAATAAACAAACAAAGTTCTGAAACAAGAAAAAAATTTTTAAAAAAATAGGAAGCATTAGGAACCTCTTGGGCCTTTTCCTCCTGAGGACTAAACTCATTCTCTTAAAATGAAGCAAGACTGACCTGTGAGTACGGTGAGCTAGACCCTCCATCCTCTGACTCCAGCTTTACGCTGGCTTCTTTGCCTTCCTCTTAGTGCACCCACCAAAGGAACTGCACTCTACTTCCCTCTGGGCTCAGTTCCCTTGGATGTAAGATGTTGTTATTCAAGCCGTTCTAGGGATTCACTGATAGCAAAGATCTAAAAGTTCCCTGCAAGCGGGGCGTGGTGGTGCACGCTTATAATCCCAGCACTCAGGAAGCTGAGGCAGGAGGACGGCCTCAAGTCATAGCCAGCCTGGGCTATACAAGGGAATTCAAAGCCAATCGGGACTGCACAGTGAGACCTTGCCTCAAAAACAATTTTAAAAGTGCCATGCAAAAACTGCTATATCTGTTTAGTTGTTACTGCTGCCTGTCAGAACCCTCAGCAACAGGTTAAAGAGAGAAAATTGTCTGTTTCCTAAGGAATCTGGTCTGTGAATATCTTCAAGGGTCAACAAATGCAGTCTTTGCCAGGACTTGGAGGTTTCTGATTCCATGTCATTTTGGTGTGATGAGTCCTGGCAGAACTGCCATCTCTCAGCATGGTGCCAGGAGAGGGAACCTAAGAGTCACCAGATCTTGACAAACTGAGAAGTGGGCCTCAAGCTGACACCAACCTGTGTCCAGACTAAAGTACTTCAGTTTCTTTCCCTGCTGCTAGCCCTCATTCTCATTCACCGAGTCCTCAAGCTTTTTCCAATGCCAGAGTGTGCAGGCTCTGGACAGCACAAAGGCAAAAATTCGACCCTTGAAGGATAGACCAATTCTTTTGTTTCTGGACCCAGCATACTCCGCCTCTCAGATTGGAGATTGCAGAAGTCTCTTCTGCTTCAACTATCACATCAAACATGCTTAACACTTATTAAATCATCATTGTTCAAAGTAATTTATTTCACTGAGAGCAATTAGCTCCCCCTCTAGGGAACTGGTTCTGTTACTAGCTCCGCAGTAGGAGACAATACTGAGCACAGAGCACTAAGTTGGTTTTCCAGGTCCCTCTGCCTACTACTCCTCCTGTGCACAGCTGCACTGCCCCTTCTGATTACACCCCCCCTCCGACCCTCTCTGACACTGTCTTGCAGTTCTAACACGGCTCACAGCTGTGTTCTCACCCTTGGCACCTGTGACTTCATGCAATAGAACAGAAGTCTCAAATAGAAGACAAATCCCTAGGCCCTGCTTATGTTACCCTTGTCTCTGTGTGCATTGCCAGAATTCTGGTACCCAGGGATACAGCCCAAGCCAGATATACCTAGGGGCTCTTAGAAATTCTAGCATCCAGTCATCTGGCTTGTGAATCCAGATCCAACTGTGGAAGGCAGGATGATTGAAAGGTTGTTGGGCTGGAATCAAATACTGCCCAGCCTAGAGGGAGCTTGGGGACCCAGCCCATGTCATAACTGCACCCTCTCCCCAGATGTGTGAATCATCAGGAGTGCCTTACTCTCATTAACTGCCCACAGCAGGACCTCATTCAATGTTCAGAAAAATTAGTGGCATTGCTCTGTCTTACCAGGGCCTAGTGTGTAGGGGGCTTTTTCTGAGAAAAAAGAGACGAGGCCAGAGAACTGTCAGGGGGCCCTGGAGTGCCTAAATCCCAAAAGCTGCCATCTGCCTTCTAGTTAGGTCTACTGAGCATGGTGGTGGCAGAGGTTTAGTCAATGCCCTGTGGGGCACTTTGCAACTCTCTTATTTAACAGAGTTTCCTAGTGGTGACTAGAGGTGGTGGGAAGGGATTCCAGGACCTGAGTATGAGAACAGATCTTGCCAAAGGACTGGTACGTGCCCAGAGACCAGGGCAAGAAGCTGCTACAGATGACCTCTCAACTCTTGGACCCTGTATGTAGCCCCCAACTGAGTCCGGTTGGCGCTGAGGCGCCCTGCTGACCCAGGCTCTTTCTGTGTGCCCTCAGGACCACGTGAACTGGCCCCTGGCATGGGCGCTTGATGCATGCCCCGGGTGTGCAGACCCATGCCCACACTGAAGAGCAGGGGGCACAGGCCGGCGGCCGGGGGACTCGGTGCCGGCTGCCTGGCCTGCCATCGCCCGCGTTGTGCTGTGCTTGCGGGCTGTGTGTGCTGCTGGCTGGCGTGAACGTGACACTGGTGGGAGCCTTGGCCTCCTTCCTGCCTGGGCACAACGCCCCATTGGTCGTGGGGCCCACGCTGCTGGTGCTGGCGCTGGGCTTCTTCGCAGCCTGCTGCGTGTGTGGCCGCCGCAGCCCCGCGCTCCGCGCGCGCTCCACAGAGGCAGCCTGCCCTGGCCAGGGTGCCCGGCCAGTGGCTCTGGAGCTGGAGAGCAGTGAACGCACAGCGCAGGACACCACGGGGGTGCAGCTCAGCCCCGCTGCCTCCGCAGCGTCCTCCGGGCGGTCCAGCCCGGGGCTCTTCGCTCTGGACGTACCAGCACCCACAGTGGTCTACACGCTGTGCCACGAAGGGGTTCCAGGAGCAGCCATCTGCTAGCCGGCCCAGGCCTGGGCGCCACTCTCCTGCCCTGCATCGGCTGTCTTCCAATAGTGGTGTTGGCGCTCACACCCCAAAGAAGGGAGCAGAGGCTGCCCTGCCTCACCTCAGCCTCAGCCGTGGGCCTTGGAACTTGATCCTGGCCTCTCCAGCAACATGTGGCCCTGTGGAGGAAGAAGCGTTCATTCAAGAGGACTGAATGCGAGCGAGGCTTCTGGAGTTAGCAGAAGGGAACTTCCACTTGGACCAGCTCTTTGCCTCGCACACCTGGAAAGGCCTTGACCCAACCCTGCGCCCACACACCCAACATGACCTTTGAGATTTTGTGGAGAGGAGTCCTGACTTCAGTCAGGAGGGTCCCTTCAGGCAGAAGTCACTTCTTGTCTGACTAGAGGCAGTCTCACCTTCACTACTAGCAGTGCCCACCACCAGGATTTTGCCTCTCTCCTGAATAAAACTCTCAAATAAATGAGGCCAGAGGGACTGGCTGAATGTGGGGCCTCTGACTGAACATCTCGGACTCTGGGGTCCTGTCAGCCTGTGAGTGAGCACTTCAGCATCTTAGCACTAGTGCTTGTTGGAGCTCTAGAAAGGGGCTCCTAAGGAGAGGAGTGTGGGACTGTGAAGAAAAACTGTCTCCGAGACTGTGCATGCCTGTCGATGTCTTGGAAAACAGGTGTGTCAGCAGGGGAACTAAGAATGTGGGAGTGCGGTTGTGGCTGCAATTGCCTGGTGGTAACTCCTTTAAGAGATGAAGAGTAGTAGTGTTTGGGTGGCTGTCAACATCACAGGCAGGGATGGTGAGGAGTGAGGGCCCCCCCACACATGTACTCCTGGGACTTTTCCCCAGGCTTGCTGGGTTTGCAGAGCTAGGGTCTCATGATAGTGATGGCATCTTCAAGAGAAATGGGAGCTGCCTCAGAAGAAGAAGCAGGGGGTTGAAGGAATGTTGACTCTGAGCTAGACCCTCCTCTCCCTGCAGGATCCGTGGCAAGTGGCAATAGCAGCAGGTGGTAGCCCACCATTCCTGAGGGGCTGTGACAACCCTGCTTGTCCACCTTGGCCCAAAAGCTCTGTTTCTCTTTTCACGAGGGATTCTGCCACTCTTCTGCCATGGTCCAGCCACTCCCAAGGGCCCTGGGGGGGGGGTTCATCTTCCTCCGGCCACCCCCCTCTGTCTTCTCTTTCTGGCTCGCTCTCCCACTGAAGGTACCTGTGTGGTCTCCTCCAGGAGAGCAAATCTGCTGGTATGTGCTGGGCAGTCCGTCTCCACTAGCTCACATGGATTGATGGGCCCTAATGTTCGAAGCACCAGGCCTTGGAGCTGATATCCTCTGTTCAGTGCAGAACAGTGACCATGACCTCCAGTGTACCTGGGCTGCCTTCCCCTCTCCTCACGTGGCTCACCTAGATGCGTGTGTGCATGCGTGCACGTGTGAGTGCACCTCCTCAGACTCATCGGCTCTCCTCATTCATGTGTCCACAGCCTCAGACACCACCTGCAGCCTTGGCAGAGTAGATGTGAAAGGACCCACTGTGCATGTTGCTTTGGGGTATCGTCTGGACCCCCTTTTCCACCAGCTTCTTACAAAATGACACCTAAATTCACCCCACAGGGCTAGAACTAGTCCGTGGCCCTCTCCACCTGCTGGCAGATGCCAGCAACTGCACTCTGAGAGCCCCCACACCCTTCAGAGCTTGCTCTGGGAGCTGCTGCTAGGGAGGAAAAGTGACTGTCAGATAAGGATTCAGGGTTGCAGGGCCACAGAACAACGGTGTGAGTGGAGTGGGAGAGAATAGAGTGGACAAGGGGACATTGCTTCTCTCAAGTCCTTCCACTGACAGCTCCGGGTAAAGACCATCGCTGGTCTCCTCTGTGCCCCATCCCTGCTTTGGACACACTCAGGGCCTAGGGCCTACCTCCCAGGCAGCTCCGGCAATGCAACCTGAGCATCATTCCTCTGCAGCTGCCATGCAGGCTCTCCTCCTCTCTCATTGTTCCTCAGGTGAGAGCTAAGGGCCAAGGTCCTTTAGGGCAGTACAGGTGGGAAGCCCCCAGCAGCCCCACTCCCTTACACACAGTGGGACTGGAAGACATGACTGTACCTCCCCTCTGCAGTCTTCTTCCACGGTTCCATGTGGGCTGCAAGGGAGTCCTGTTTCTGCTGAACAATAAAACAGAATTCTGGCAGCGCTGGGGCTTTGAGGAATCTGAGCAGAAGTGGTGACTCCTGCAGTGAGATTGCAGGGGGACCTTTGATAAGGGCTAAGCCTGGCCCTGGAGTCTGGAAATCAGGGCACTAGAGGCTGTTCTCAGAAGTTAGGGCTGCAGTGGCAGGCACAGAGCAGCTCCCCAAGGCTGGAGGAGCTCTGGGGTGGCACAACAAGCTGCTGGCCTGCACTGAAGAGCCCAGTATGGGGGCAACAATTGGATCCTTTTCCTCTTTCCACTAGAAGAAACAAGGGCATCCACTTAGAATTAGTTTTTACTGATTAATTCAATAAATAATTCCTGAGCCCTGTGGCTGGTTCTGAGAATACAGTGTGAACAAGCTCTATGGAGGTCATACTGTACTTGGAGACAGACAGTAAAGAACTATTTAAGCAATCAAGATCAAAAGACATTAGCTAGTGAATAGTGCTATGTAGAAAATCACAATAGGCAGGCATGGTGGAGGGACGTCCAGGCAGGTCTTCTTTGAGAGGTGGCATTTAAGCTGAACTCTAAGATTGAATGAGCCACGTAAGAGTCTATAAAAACAAACCTATTTCAAGCCAGTGCAAAACCCCCAAGAGCATGAACTTGGCCTCCATGTGTCAGGACATGAGAGAAAAGATGAAACTGGAGAGGTGAAGGAGGGATACTGACCAGCTCATGGAAACTGTAGTCAGCTGGGATGAGAGGTTGGAGGCTTTATTCTGGGTGAGATAGGAGCCACTGGAGGGTTTAAGCAGGAAAATGGCATGGTCTGATTTATGATCATTAAAGTTTTTCTTCCTGCTGTGTGGAAAATACAGTGTCAAGGGACAAGAGTGGAAATAGAATGGGTTAGGAGGTTACTACAGAGAGCTGTGCCCCATGGGGGCACTGTGGAGTGGCCACCGTGGAGTGGACAGAGTCCTCAGCTGTTTCTGAGGTAGATGGCAGAGGTCACCCTGCCACGATTCCTGGGGAAGGGAAAGAGGAATGTGGGAGAGAAGGCCAGAATTTTAGTTTGAGCCTTGACAGGAGGCGTGTGGCGGAGCACCAAGGTTTACAGGAAATTCCAGGGCCCTGGTACAAGGGAAATCCTGTGGGTGCAGGAGAGCTCCTGTGGAGGATTAGGAGCCATACTCCGAGTTCCAGAAAACAGGACCCTGGTACATAGACACAAGTCCAGATGAGCCAGATGAAGAAAGGAAAAGCAGAGGACCTGGAGCCTAAGGAGGTCAGACCTTTGAGCTAGGGGGAAGAGGAGTACCTAGGCTGGCCAATTCTAAATCTCTCTGATGGCAGGTCCTTTCTGATGAGTTCCATGGACTAGGACTTGGTTCTTAGGGAAAAGTAAATCGAACATGAGCTCCCAGAGGTTGGGGCTTTGTCTTACTTATTGCTATGCCCTCAGTGCCTACCCAGCACAAGTCAAGTGTTTGGCGATGTCTGTTGGCTGACTGAATGAGTGAGAGGTGTAAATCTTACCACAGGGCTGAGCCTCCAGGTCCCCAGGAATCCAGACTATCAAGATGCTTGTCTCACGGAGTTGCCCTGGAAGATTCCTGTTTTCTACTCCTTGTGGTGTAGGCTAAGTGACATAAGACCTTGCCGGCTGGGCATCAGTGAGCCAGCCTGATGGCCAGGCTCCCTGAAGTAGGAGATGGCCACATAGGTGAACCAAATCTGGGAAAACGGCTACTCTAGAAACTGCCACCAGAGGGCACCCTGGGCACATGTCAAGGGACAGAGCAGGCTCAGCCCAACCAGACTGCAGTTTTTCTCCCTCTTTCTGAGGTCGAAGGCCTGGAAGACTGGGAGGAGTAGCCAACAAACTTGCTAAATAATTTGTTCACTTATATAACGACATTACAGAAAAAACCTTGACTTGGGAATAGATTTCATCTTTCTCAAAGTGACAGGTAAGTCTCCAGTCTGTCATAGACTACATTGTGACTTTGATCTTAGTCCTCACATTGCTTGTAGACTGCACTTTATCCTAGACCCTCACTGTCTGTCAGACCCTGACGATAGGCACACATTAGTAGCTCTCCATTCTGTTTCTAGCCAGAGCTTGGACCCTGGGAGTAGATACCCTGACCCTGGTCTATAACTGAGCCCTAACTCCGACTGGTCACAGAATCTTAGATCTGGTACCAGCCTGAGCTCTGTGGACAAAGACTGATCATAGTCATAAAATGAGCCCTGATCTCTAAGACTGACTCTGCCAACATCGCGTTGACATAAGGACCTTCCAGATGAGCCTCTCATCAGGTCAAGCCTTCATCCCAAAAGAAAGTAACACCTGGAACCACCTTTGCAGGGGCCAGAAGGAATTCTGGTCTCCATGTCAGGAACTCCTGGGCTAATGTAGACCCCTGAGAGGCCGGGCATGGGAAGGTTATTTCTACACTTTAGGATGCAAGAAGGGAAGCACCCAGGCTTCTCAGGGCATCCCAACCTCACTCAGGGCAGGGACCTTTCTGCTGGGGAGCCAGCCGGGGAGCCTCTACCATCTGCATCTCTGATTCCCTTGGAACCTTGTGCAAATCCCTCTCTCACTGGGCAGGGCTCCACCCTCATTCTTTTTCAGGAAAAACAGAAGAAGGTGACACTACACGTGGAAGAGACTGAAACCAAGCCATGGCTGAGGCCCATGTCCCGACCTTGTGCCCTATCAGAGAGAGATGCCCCATCATTCTGGAGCTCGCTTTGGCTGATCCCTCAAACTGGCATGAGAAAGCGAATTGAGCCTAAAAGAGCCCTGGGGTTGTGACCTAGTAGTGAAAGTAGTTGGTAGGTACCTACGGCCTGTGGAGGTCTCTCCAGAGAGGGTTGACAGGTTTAGAGAATAACGCAGCCACTCCCCAGGGCACACTGACCAATTCAATTTCTGTCCTCCCCAGGGACAGACCTGGCTACTCCATCCCTGCAGAGCCTCACTGACCTCTGCCAGCTCAACAGCCTGGCACCCACCTGGTGGGGGGCAGCAGGAGTTGTGGGGGAGGGAGCAGCTCAAGTCAAAAAACGCTGACGCCAAAGACAATGAGCTCTCCAAGGCTGAGGCAACTCATTTGGTCCCGGCCACGCTTTATTAAATTCTCATAAACCTGTCAGGGGGGACAGGGCTCGCTTCAGTTTACCTCATTAGCCCGACACAATGACAGTGGGGGGGTGGGGCGGGGGCCTCGAAGGGAGGCCTTGCGCTCAGCACAGAGAGCCAAGCCAGCCGGGAAGATAATTGAATTAAGTGGCTTTTGTTAATGGTTTTTAAGACTCCGAAGTGTAAATAACATTTAGGGGCTTTCTTTTAATGGGGCTGGGGTTTTAGAGATCCAGGGAGCTTAGAGGAGGCCCAGCCTGGTCCCTGCTCTTCTCCCCAACCCTGGGGGAATGCAGGAGGGGACAGCTGTCCCCCTGCAGCCAAGGATATGTTGAAGTTATCCTGGGGAGAATGGCTGCCTCCCCAAGGCAGTGTACAGCACTTGGAGCCAAAAGGTGAGATGACTTTTTGATGGGTCTTTGAACAGATGTAACCAAGGGAAAGCTGTAAGCAGAAGAGAGTTCAGATGCAGGGGCTGTACTCCGACAACCTACTCAAACCCAAAATGCCACTGCAGGACAAGATGGCCAGGAATGTCGCTGGGATGTTGCTAAAGGCTCATTAATGATCAGGGGACTTGGCCTCTGGTCAATATTCATTTCCCGTCAAGACTCATTGGGAAGAAGAGGTTATGGCTCTATGACCTGGGAGGTAGTGAGCACCCCATCAAAAGACACTTGGGAAGGCTGTGCATTCGGTGTTCAGCAAGGCAGTCAATGAGACTGGACCCAGGCTTCCCAAAGGAGCCTGGACCTGGCCTGAGCTGGGAGAGGTAGAGGCAGCCAGGTCACTTGTACCAGGCCAGGGGGCCAGGGAAGACTGCAGAAGCCACGGGATGCTGAACACCACAGACTGAGAGCAGGCACAGTGCTGTTTCAGAATCCATCCCCTGGATTTCCTCAGCCACAGCTCCTGTTTCACAGCAGAATGACCAGCTCTGGGTGTTGGCTAGGCTAAAGGCAAAGGGCTCTGACCTCCTTGCCGGTGCCGAGCCGTTGGAGGTAAGAGGGGCGGAGCTAGCCTGGAGCCAGCCCACAAAGGGTTAAGTCACTAATCGCCCTACATTTGAGGAAGGGAAGTGGGTTTTCTGATCCAGAAAGGATCAGTCCCTGGGATGCCCCATCAGGCTCTTCAGCGTGAAATTACACCCCAGCAGGGGTGCTCTCCTCTTCCTCTACTCTCTCCTGGCCCAGTCCTGGCCTGGGATTAGGGCCTAGAGTCATCAGTTTAATAAATTCAGCCTCTCTTCCCCAACCCTTCTGCTCCAGTTGTGCCTCCCAGCCTGGCCCAGCCTCTTGCATCACAGTCGTCCACAGGATTATTGATCTGTCCAGCCCTCTCTAGCTACTCACTCCAGCTGTTTCCTTGGCTGGATCCTGGCCCCACCATGCACTGAGCCTCCTCCTTCTGCTGCTGCAGTGTCTTCATAACTCCACCAGCACCCTGAATAGAGATAGATGATAGATAGATAGATAGATAGATAGATAGATAGATAGATAGATAGACAATAGATAGATGTTGGATGGATGGATGGATAGATAGATAGATAGATAGATAGATAGATAGATAGATAACTTGTCTGACACACAGGAACATAACCCCTATGGGTTAGGAGCAGGGACTTGGTCCTGTTCAGCACTGCATGGGCTGCATCTGCCACACAGACGGTGTCACTTGAAGTCAGTCAATTGAGCCTCTCCCACCCTCCTGGCAAAGACCAGGGAATTTTCCCCAAACTCTAAACATAGGTGCTATGCACTGAGAGGAAATACAGAAGCCCGCGCTGGGTCACAGCTCTGTCCTCAGGAAGAGACTGGCCTGTGGTCTGATTTGTGCCTCAGGCTGGCCTCATTTCTTAAGGCACAAGTGAGTAGATCAAAACAGGGGGAGATGGGGCCAGGGAAATAGCTCAGAGGCATAAGAACTTACCTGGCAAGCACAAGGACCCAAGTTCAACCCAACTCGGCCCCACGTGTCATATGGTCTCAGCCCCAGATCGCCTGTACCCACTATGTGCCCACCATGCGACCCTGTAACCAGCCACAGTGGCCTGTAATCCCAGTACTTGGGAGGTTGAGACAGGAGAATCTCTGTCAGTTTGAGATCAGCCTGGGGGAGACAAAGTGAGCACAAGGCCAGCCCAAACTGCATAGAAAGAACCTGTCTCAAAAAAAAAAAAAAAAAAAAAAAACAAAAAAACAAAAACAAAAAACAGGGGGGGGGATCCTGCAGGCACAGAAAGGTGCCATCCTTAGGTGCCATCCCAGGAGACCTCTGACCCCGTTTCCTCAGGTGCTGACTGGCCTTAGCCATGGGCTTGCCTCGACGCCTATCTGCATGGGAATATGCAGTGTCAGAAGAGGTCCTGAATAGTACAACTGCGGGAGCTGGAGGCGACTCCCACATGGAAGAGAAATCTCAGCAAGACGCAGAGATCAAGGTTCTCCGAGGCAAGCCCCCTACAGAGACCCGTGTGTTCATCCTTTATCAGGCAAGCAGATCCAGAAAAATCCTGAGCTTGCCATAAAGTGATGACAAGGCCAGACAGGAACCAGGTTCCTTGAAGGCCTTGGGAGACCTTCTGCCTAGAGTTCTTCCAGGTTACTTTGATGAGTTCAGTAGTGATTGAACCCCAACTCTGAGTCAGGCTCTGTGCCCTTTCATCCTGTTCAGGATGCTTCATTTGGCTATGAATAAGAACTGTACTAGGGAGGGGTACAGAGAAGGAGGGATATTCCCCCACCTCACCTCACCCTCAGATAATCAGGCAAGCCTTCCTGGAAATGCTGACCTGTATGTGTGTCCTGAAGAGCTTTTCTGGAGGAAGTCAGGGCAGAGGCAGATGGGAAGGGGTCTAGTGAGTGTGCCACACCTGCTGGTTGGTGGCAGGTTTCCGGGCAGCGTGCCCTGTGCGGCTCCTGGGCCTGAGCAGAAGGTGAGTGGGGAGTAGATTTCAACTCAAAAACTTCCCATCTGACCTGGAACACACAGCACCAGAAAGTAGTGATACCCCCGTCTTTTCAGGCTTGTGAGCAGGGGCTGGGTGTTAGGCACTTTGCCCTCGGTAGGGATGAACTAGAGACCCAGGTAGGTACTCCTTTCTGAGAACCTGAAGCAGGAATCCCAAGCCATCAACAGGCTTGGCCTTCAGTGGTTAACACTTGCCCACTTTGCCTGTTCCTCTTGGCTCTCTAGGAGTCTGATGGCTGGAGAAGGGGAGAAGGAAGCATGGAAGCGGGCAGAGCAGCTGCTTGTGCAAAGAGCTGCTCGAGGTCCTGCCTGTGTGCTCCATTTTCTACCAAACCCAGTCCAGGGGACTCAAGTCCAGGTCAGAAGCAGTGCAACTTCAAGCTAAACTTAAGATAGGCACTGAGGCCCCAAGGAGGACTTCTGCAGTAGCCCACAGCCCGAGATGTGGGAGGAAGCTTGCTGGGTACGCAGGTAAGGGCAGGCTGAAGAGAAAAACCAGATGTATAAGCCTTTGGACCATCTTGTGACCCCAGCTGCAGGGTTCTGTGCACACTGGCTAGCGGCCCAGGGCTGAGGTGTGCCCCGCCTCTTTGGCAGAATGGAAACCTTCTCACCCCTCTCCTGATGTCAAGCATTCACTTTGCTTGCCTGGGTTTGTCTTGAAGCATTGTGCCTCCTGCTTCCTGGAGCTCTCTCCTCCAGGAAGATCTCAGGATAAAAAAGAAAGCATCCCCTCACTACTGGCTGCCCAGTGCATGCTGTGTGGCAGCCCAGGGTGGATAAGGTGACTTGTGAGGGACCCAGGCTTACAGGTCTGTCCACCAGTGGGAACAGCAACAAAGAGCAGCTTTGTGCGCACACGCTCAGGCTCACACGCACTCACACACGCCCCATACAAGCTCTTTCCAAGAACAGCTCTTCGAGCCCTAGCCCAATGGCCAAGATAAAGGAGCCACTGGGCGGTCAGCCCCTGGGAGGAAATACCACTCCCACAGCCTTTGTTGTTCAAAGGGTTTTGCGAAATCTCCAGACTCCTCTTGGAAAACGTCCCAGTTGAGGTGGCTGCTCCCACAGCTGGAGACATGGGTGACAGCCGCACAGCCTCCTGGACTGGAAGGTGGTGGAGACCTGGGAGGCCAGGCTTAGAGTCATTAGTGGCAGCTTAATCCTTCACTTCTGTTATTAGCTCACTCAATTCCCACAAGTCTAGGGGCAAGCAGAGGTCTCCCCATTTTATAGACGATGAAACGGAAGATCCGAGGAGCCTGGTCCACTGTAAGTCAGTGCTAGCTCAGTCCCAGATCACGTTTTTGCCCTGGCCCTACCTGAGCCAGTCAGCTTCTAACAAAGCTGTGATTTGCTCCAGATTGGTCTCTGATCCTAGTTTTTCCCTTTCACTGTAAGCCCTCTGAGGTCAGAGATAGGAGTGCTTCTCCCTCACCCTGTCACTTTATAGTGAGATACAGGCGATTATCGTTTTACCCACTAGACTACAGGATGAATCAATTTTTGTTTACTTATAAGGATATAATAATAATAAATGTTTATTGAGCACTTACTAAATGCCAAGCCTGTTCTTAGTGTCCCACAGATGTTATCTCACAAAGAACCCTAATCCGGATGCCATCACTAGTCCCATTTTACAGATGAGAATGCTAAGCCTGAAGGCATCTCTGGAGGGGTGTGTGCCAGTGTGCACATTAGTCATTCCTTCTCCCATCACACTAGTTGTTGGTGAGGGGTAGGGTGAAGAGGGCAGACCTGGCTGAAAGGGGAAATGGAGGCGCTTGGACTGGCTCAGGAGCACCACAGGCTTTCAGTGGAATGGCTAAAAGAACTATGATGAAGAAACAAGATTTGTTTCATACTTTGTGGGTCCAGCGCAACATGAAAATTCAGAGATGCTTGTTCAAAAACTGAGGATTTCAGCCAGGCATAGTAGCACATGCCTATAATTCCGGCACTCAGGAAGCTGAGGCACGGGGATCCCTAAGTTCAAGGCCAGCCTGGCCTACATAGAGAGACACTGTCTCAAACAAAACCTAAGTGTTTCAAGATAACATCAGACTCTAGGGACCCTCTGAGCTGGAGCCCTGTGTGACTACAGGTCACGTGCCCAGGGATGTAGCTCTGGGAAGAAGCAGGTGTGTGAGGGCAGGCTTGGTGGCTGGCGGGCATGGATGAGTGGGAGCGCTGTGGACACACATGGCAGCAGGCTATCACCAGCCCTCATGCGGGCTTTGGGACAATGTCATTAGGGCACCGGTCACAGAGTATCTGCCTGTGATCTCTCAAGAGGCCTGTCTGCAGAGGGGAGCTGGCTGTACTCTGAGGCACTGGGTGTGCAGTGGCTGTATGGGAAAGCCAGGAAGAATGCTCTCAGGGGCAGTCAGGTGTGTGGGGAGAAGCCAGGTGGCAGACAGGAGCCGTGTGTCTGCTGGTTTGTAGGACGCATGCACTGTCTGGGAGAGACAGGGAGAAGACCCTCTGGGATTTGGGGTCGATTGCAGAAGTAAGCACCCCATGCATATGAGACAGAACATGTAGACACCTGTGTGCTGTGAATGTGGGACTGGGAGAGCATGTGTGTGCATGTCAGTGTGTGTAGGAGCAGGTGCTCATCCCAGGCACAGGCCGCCCTCCTGTCACCTCCCCTCTTGTGAAGGGCTCTCAGGCGGAGCCCCATCCTGCCTTCCACCTCCCTGCCTGGCCCTTAGGTCTTTGTGGGACCAGGTCCCCTTGAAGGCACATTCCTGCTGCCCTGGGGTGGGCAGAGTCCCCCCCAGCACCGGTGGTGTCAGGTTCCCTGCCTGAGCCCTCCCTCTGCAGCCTCTGAGGCCCTTTGTTGGGAGTTCAGACAAACTTGTCAGGGGGGCGGGGCCGAAGGCCGCCTCCTAATCGGCTTTCCCAGAAGCAAAAGGAGAATGAGAGATTAGGGATGGGGGCTCTGTGGGAAAGAGATGAGGAGGCAGGTGCCCAGCCTGAAGGGGTCCATCCCCCAAGCCCTTTCAGCAGGTGTCTCTTCCTCAGGGCTCCCTAAGGAACCAGACCGCCCAGGCCGAAACAACATGGGGCCAAGGCCCAAGAGAGAGGAAACTGGGGGAGAAGTTTTGGGGAGCCCTCCTGTCCTTCCCATCTCATGCCCTGTGGGCTGCCCAGTCACCTTACCTCCCCACCGCCTTTCCTCCCTGTCTCACCTGAGCCTCCCAGGAAGCATCATCTTCTTTGAATAAACTGAAGGCTCTCAGACAGCACCCAAGGACACAGAGCTCAGGAGCAATCTCCAGCACTCACCTCAGCCCCAGCAGAATAGGGGGTCCTCATCTCTCCTATAGATGACAGCCAGAGATTTGGGAGTACACTTGACCCCTCCTGTTCTGCAGTCACCATGGTGATCTTACTTCCTGAATCCCACATCAATTTGTCCTCTCTCCCTTCCCCTGCTGCCCCCCCTCCCCGCCCAGATGATGCCTGGAATGTGGACAATGGTCTCTTCTCTGGTCACCCTGGCTCTTGCTCTGCCTTCAGGTGAATCACCATGCCACAGAACAAGGGGCACAGTTACTGAAATGCAAGTTTGATCGCCCCCCTCTGATGCTCTCAAGCTCCCGGCCTGCCTTAGCCTAAGCTCCCGACTTCCCTTTCTGCCCTCATGCACTGACAGCCCCCCAGTGTTCCCAACAGGCCCCTTCTCTTTCAGGACTCGGAGTGCCATTCCTGCTGCTTGGATAAACTGCTTCTCCCTGGACACCCTCACCCACCTTCTGAACACTGGACTCGTGGAACTCAGATCAAAGATCCCTCCAAAGGGCCTCTCTGAGCTCCCCAGCTGAGCTAGGAACAGCCTGTCCTGGGGGTGGGGCTGGTGCAGCATGTGGTGCTGGGGATTGAACCATGGTCCCCACAGTTGCCTAAGTAGGCATATTAGACCACTGAGTTATCTTGCCCACCCCTAGGAACCCTCTCTGGAGTCACACAGTTCCCTGCTTTTAAATCCCCTAAATCACCCTGTGCTGTGACTGTCTGGGTGATGTTTTCCCTATTTGCTCCTTTGCTTCTCAGTGCTCAGCACAGGGACAGGCAGACACACAGAGCAGGTGCTCCGTCAACGCCAGTGAATGAGTGAACTTACACCAGCGCACCCTCTCTGCCAAGGAAGGTGTGTCCCTGGAGGCTGAGGTATGTAGGAAGCACAGGTTTGCAAGGTGACATTCAATCTACCAGCCCCTCCCTAGGCTCCCCCCTCAGGGAGCCTAGGTGGAGGGGATGCTCCCGCCCTAATCCTCAGCCCCACTGGGGAGAGAGGAATGTGTCTCCTGGGGTAGAAGTGACCTGGGAAGTGAGGTCAGCCCTTGCTCCCAGGAAGCCAGCAGACAGCTCCAGCAGGCCTCCAGCAAACCTCCGACGCCAAGCCAGCCTCCATGTGCACCCACTTCAGGCTCAGAAGCTCAGGGAAGGGAGAGGTAGAGCCAGGATGCTCTGACCCTCTTTTTTTTTTTTTTTTTTTTTGAAATAGAGCAGAAGGAATCGGGATTCCACAGCAGAACTTCTGAGTTGTGAACTTTTCTGGCAGTCGCTGCCTATACACAGTCCCATAGTCTCTCCCTCCTGTTCAGTGAGCATACGTGCACATGCTAATACGCAAGGTCACTGAGGAGTTCATGGTTTGGTTGTCACACCCGTACATACACTTTCAGCAACACATACATGCATATACCTTGCATTCCCACTTGCTTACCTCTGAGGACCAAGCGCTCACTCCCTCTGAAGGCCACCTGTGCCCCCTGGGAACAGCTCTGGCTTCAGATCCAAATGTCTGTCCCTGTCATTCCCTTTGGCCTTGGCTTGTTTGTGGCCTTCTACAGAATCCTCTCCCTGCAGCCCCATCCCTTCAGCCTGCCTTGATTACACCTGGAGGTCCTATGCCAGATGTCTCCTGGCCCCACTTCTCTGCTACCAGCACTTTGGTGAGGCCCAAATAGCCCAGAGAAGGTGGAGCTCTGCACCACCCTCTGCTCCCCTTATGTTCACACCAACTACAGGCTGACTGGTAAAGGTCAGAGGAGGGCTGCAAGGACAGCTCGGGAATGGCCATGTGCAGGAGGGAGGCCTGCCTTCTCCCCCCCTGGGCACGCGGCAGGAGTGAAGAGAGACTGGGCAGACCTTGAGGTGCCACCTCTCGGTCCACAGCAGGCATGAACATGGAACAAGGGCTGGGCTACCAGATTCTCTTTTATTAGGCAAGTAGGACAAAGAACGGGTCACAACATCACATGAAGACGGACAAACAGACAGACAGATACAAGGGACAGACTATCATGCTGCACTACGCAGGGCCAAGGCAAGGGGAAGAAGATGGTTTGAGTATTGTGTCTTCAGCTAACAGAATAAATAAATATAGTACACACAGTGTTTTGCCACAGGCTGGCACATTCTCTAACCACAAATGGTCACAAAACAGCTGGTTTGGAAAGCAGTCTGTACAGAACACCAACTTAAGAGTCGAGGCGGGGACCCAGGCCCCTGGAGCACACCCCGGGAGTAGGGAAGCAGGAAAGAGGCAACCTCAATGAGAAGGGAGCAGAGTAGCATAAGGCGTCCTGGAAACGATGGTTGGGACTGCAGCCTCAGGCTTTTGGTCCTCAGGGTGGCCCAGCAGGCCTGGGAGAGGCTCTAGGATCACTGGGCGGTGGTTGAGGGTCCCCTGACAGTTCGTGTCAATGACCCCCACTGTTACCTACTACAAGGCCATTTGTCCTCTCCGTCAGCTTTCAGGCTGGTGCTCTGAACTAGCTTGAGACCTCCCTGCCTTCTCTGGGCTTATGAGTTTGACTAGTGTCAGAGTGTTGACAAAGATCTGAGGGGGATGGGGTGCACCTAAGAGGGGTCTGGTTGGCGCTATAGTAGGACACAGCAACAGGCAGACTTGCCCCTCAGGTGATCAGGAGGTGACTGTGTTTAAGGATGTTGGATTCCAAGGCCAAGCAACAGTCATCTGTACTGATAGACAAAAAGTTCCACTCCATGCCTGGTCCAGATGAGATTTTTGTTGTTTTTGGAACAGAAAGGACAATCAATGGGCCACAGGCCACAGAACTGGTTCTAAATGAAAATGCCTTCTCTATCGCCCACAGCCTTTGCCACCATCCCACCCCACTGCCTAGGTCTCTCTCCTCCTCTGATGCTCCCATGGCTTTGGATTCACCTTCCAAATTCCAGACCTCAGCAAGACACTAACTCAGAAACCCGTATGTGTACTTGCTGCAAGGAGGTAGGCTCTTTAGCCTGGATTCCAGGCCCCTCAACCACATGGGCCATGTATTCTCATCCCTGCTGCTTTGTTCAAATGGTTTTCCTGGCCCCTACCTCCACTCTCATTTTTTTCCAGCCCAAAGCTTTTCCTATCTGCTCCATCCCAGAATGGCCTCCAAGGGATGGCGGGCATGGACTGCCCTACCAGAGTGCCCGTGGAAGGAAGACAACCTTAGGAACCCTGGCATTTCACTTCTCTAGGCAGGGGGTGGCGAGCCACAGAATTAGGGATGATGACCAGAAATCTACTCAGCCATTCCCCTTCCCCTGACCATGGGCATGGAAATAGTGTGACCCCAGAGGCTGGCACTGGAACTCAAGAAAGACAGAATAAATCCAGGTTGTCTGAACTAGAAAGGAACCATTACACTCAGGGAAACCCAGGCAGTGTCAACAGACAGGGTCCTGTGTACAGTGCTTGCTGCGCCACAGCAAGTCAACAGCAATTTTCCAATTTATATATTCAGAGCATTTTGTTGCGATTATTCCTCTTAGATTTAATTAAAAACTTCTGTCCTTTGAGGTTGTAAGCACAGGATGCAGAATGTTGGGCAGGAACATATAGGTCATCTGACGCAGATAGGGACATGGTCCTAGAGAGGCTTTGGGCTTGCCCAGGGTCACACCTGTATGAAAGGGGCCCTGCTAAGCTGTAGCAGACCACAGCAGGAACATGCCTTCCTCTGCCGGTGACCAGCTCAACAGAAACCTCTATCTCCACGTTGGTTTTGGAACAAAAAGCCAACAGAAGCCTGCAAGTACACATTGCTGTGTGGCTCACACTCGCTGTGGTCAGAATCCTGAGCTCATCCTTCATTCCTGGCTCAGACCCAGCCCAGGGAAGACAGAAACTGCTGACCTTGAAGGCTGGACTGAGACAGGAGCACCAGCCTGATTCTGAGAGTTCTCCCCTACCGCCTCCCTTACAGAAGAGGGCGTTAGAGCCCTGGTCATACCTGGGTGAACACAGGCTGCAGAGGAAGGACAGGTGGACACTGGCCATCTTACTGCCCGCCCTGGCCTCTACTCCCTCCTCCTCCTCAGACTGGGAAAATTTGACCTCCAAACAGAGGAAAGAACAGAAAGTGGCTCATTCCCCCTTCCAAATGTCAGGGCTGGGGAGAGTGAAATTGGGGGACAGGACCACTGCCTGCCTGCTGCTTCAGGGTCTCTCTGCGGGCCCTGGCTTCCTGTTGGGGCATGGCATGGAATAGCTGCCTAAAGCAGATGCAGGCGAAAGGAGGAGGCAGGCAGGGAAGAAGCCAGGGGGGGAAAGGCGAGAAACAGGAAGAAGAAAAATACTTAAAAAAAAAAAAAAAAAAGACCACAACCCCAAACAAAATACAGTTGAGGAACTGATGATACCAACACAGCCAGCACCACGGGGACAGCAGGAAGAGACCCAGGAGAGATATCAGGGAGGGAAAGACAGAAAGGGACCAGGAAGGAGGGTGCAGGAGATAAAGAGAGAGGGGAGGCTGCAGGGAGCGCAAGGACGGCAGGGAGAAGCAGCGGGGGCAGTGTAGGGGCCTGGGGCAGGCAGTGCCTGAAAATAGAGCTTTATATATTTATATTTATATCTCACATTTCACACATCAACTTACTAGGGACAAAAGTGAGGGGGGCA
Source organism: Myocastor coypus (assembly GCA_004027025.1). Lineage (NCBI taxonomy): Eukaryota > Metazoa > Chordata > Mammalia > Rodentia > Myocastoridae > Myocastor > Myocastor coypus. The sequence continues at coordinate 66,896 of PVJA010003099.1, forward strand.
GGGAGGAGGTGACACCAAGGAGGGGAGCTAAGCCTGCCCCACACTTTCTCCTCATTCTGCCCCCTGGGGTCCAAGCAGGGCCATGCAGAGGACGTGTAAGTTTCACCTGGGGCTGTGAGACTGAGGAAGAGGACAGGGAGAAGACTCAGGCCCCTGGGTTCCTGGGCTCCTAAAATGACCTTCTCGAGCCTTCTGGGGAAAACCATGGGGCTGGGAAGGGGTCGCCCGAGCCCCTTGGCTGAGCTGAAAATCAGTCAGTTGGGCAGCGTATCAAGTCCCAGGGAAGCTGCGTGCTGCTTGGCTCGGAGCCGCAGGTTCTCGATGCTTGTGGTTTTACTGTTCAGGGCAGCGGAGGCTGGCGCCAGGCCTGCAGGGGGCGCAGGCAGCAGCGGGGACCCCCACACACCCTGGTGGGCAGCAGCGGCCGCAGACAGGGACTGGTAGTAAGACTGGCAGTGCAGGGAGCCCAGTGGGGCCACATTGACACCCAGGTAGGGCACGGCAGCCGCAGCGGGACCGGGCCCCCCCACTTCAAAGGACGAGTAATGAACCAGGTTGTTGGTGGCTGCCATGTGCTGGCGAAACTGCTCCTGCAGACGGAAGAGGCTCAGCGGGGAGGAGGAATAGGAGTGCGAGGGGCCCAGGAGGCCGCCAGCAGGGGCAGCAGAAGCGATGGCCAGGCTGCCCGGGGAATCTGCAAGCAGAATACCAAGAAGCAAGGACTCAGGACAAGGGGACTAATCTGCCGGGAGGTGCTCTCGGCCTCGCATCCACATGGCACCTCTGACAACAAGCTTTGGCTGAAGGGCTATTAGTCCCTTCCTGGCCAGTGCCTCCCTTGGGAGTCCCTCAAAGTCTTGGGGGAAGAGAGACGTGTGGAAACCGCAGGGATCTTGCCCAGCCCCCATGTCTGCCGCCTTAGAGATCCCCTTTACCTTTTCAAGAGCCATTGCCTCTCCTTGCCCTGCTGTCTGCAGCTCCCACTCCTCCCCGCAGCCCTGAGCTCACAGTTCCTGTCCCTGTCTGGGCTTGGTGTTTGTGTCTGAGACATGCCTTGCATCAGAGCTCTGTTCCTTCATATGCAGCTTGGGGGAGGGGGGTCTCCAGCCCAGGCTAGCGCTGCAAGGAAGAGATAAGAAGGTGGGTGCCAACCCCAAAGGGTCCTGTCCTTTACACCCACTCAACAGGGGCCCTCTCCCCAAGGAATCCAAAGGAACCAGACTCCTGAGCTGAAAGAACATGAGACCAAAGCCTTAAAAAAAGTGCACATTTAGCTGGATATGGTGTGCATGCTTGAAATCCAGGCATTCTAGGAGGCTGAGGCAGGAGAATAGCAAATTCAAGCTCTGCCTAGGCAACTTAGAAACTTGATGAGACTGCCTCTAAAGAAATAATAAAAAGAGCTGGGGGTGTAGCTCAGTGTGAAGCCTTGGGCTCAACTGCCAGTACTTAAGAAAAATGTAGAGAAGGAGAAGGAGAGAGACAGAGAGATGGGGAGGGGGATAGAAAGGAAAAGAAAAAGAGGAATTTGGGGAGAAGTCTCTGCTGCACATGAGACTCCCCAGTACCAGTACAGTCTCGGCCGTCTACACTGGCTATTAAAACACTGGGGCACTACAAATAGTAACATCAGTTTTGCCCTAAGCTCCCCGAATGCCCCACCTCGCCTCTCAGTCCCTCCCCAAGACCCTCTAGACCAGCGGTGAGAACCTTTCACAGCCCTCCATAACCAACAGCCTGCTGTGGCACGTGTGCCAGATTCACCATCACTGCTCTAGATCTTCCTGCAACTCGGTAACTAGAGGGGAACGCCTGGAGGAAGAGGTCCACCACTTCTATGTAACTGGCCTTCCTCCTGTGTGCCAACTGTGGCCACTCCTCTGCCCACACATCACAGACTCAGGCCCTGGCAGGCTGGACCTAGCTGGGGCCCAGTTCACCTGCAGCGTTCCCAGCCTCACCTGCCTTGGGGCTGCCCCTCTTGCAGCCCAGCCCCTTGCTGTCAGCTCCAGGGTTCTTCTCAGCTTTGGGATCCTCAGCCCCAGCCCGGGGGTCCTCCTCACGGTCCAGCTGGTCCTCAGGGGCTGACTCACTAGCCGACTGTTCTGACAGGCTCAGGTGAAGCTCAGCAGGGGCATCAGCACTGGGCAGACTCGGAGCCTGGTCCGCCTCCAGCTGAGCATCTGGGGTTGAGGGCTCGATGTTGCCTTCCTCACGGGAGCCCTCCGTCTCCTTCTGCTTCTGGAGCTGTTCTTTCTGCAGGCTGCGCTGTTTCTTCCGGAATTTAGCCCTTCGGTTCTTGAACCACACCTAGAGACACGGAAAGGAGCAGTCAGGAGTAGGGAGTAAAGAAGTAGAGCTGGAGAGTTTCTTGCTCTGGGGTAGGATGTGGGTGATGTAATTTCCGGTGCCTCTGGGAATCCCACCCCTCCCTCCTTCCCAGGTCGTCTCTCCAGTGGCTGAAGGACTCAGCAGAGGGACAGATGGAGCCTACACCATGGATAGGCTGCTGCTTCTCAGCAAGATCTCGGGAGGCTGGGCCTACCTGCACCCGGGCCTCAGGCAGGTTTGTGCACATGGCCAGCCTCTCACGCATCACCACATCTGGGTAATGGGTCTTCTGAAAAGTTTTTTCCAGGGCCTCAAGCTGCTGGGCTGTGAACGCTGTGCGGCTGCGACGCTGTTTACGGTGCTGGGAGCCATAGCGGGCTTCCAAGATGATGTCTTGAAATGTACAGCCGTTGGAGGGCAACAGGAAGGGGGCCATTTAATTATGGGAAATAAGTTTCAAAACCAATCTTGCTCTGACCCACTCCACACAGTCAGGCAACAGACAGAGCTAGCAGCTCTTTACCCTTGAAAATTACCTAGACCCTCTCCCCGTCTGTGTTTTCAAAATCTCTCCACTCCACTATCTGCTATTATCACTATAGGAGTCTAATTCAGCTTCAGTAGTAACTATCAGAGCTGGGTGTAGTGGCACACACCTGTCATCCCAGCCCTCAGAAGGCTGAGGCAGGAGGATTGCTATTAAGTTCAAGAACAGCCCTGCACACAAAGTAAGTTCAAGTTCAGTTTGAACTACATAACAAGACCCTGTCTCAAAAAAAAAAAAAAAAGGGTCTGAACCAAGCCGTGATGGTGCACGCCTGTAATCCCAGCATTTGGGAGGCTGAGGCAGGGAGATTAGTGCAAGTTCAAGACCAGCCTGACTACAAAAAGTGAGCTCAAGGCCAGCCTGAACTGCATAGCCAGATCCTGTCTCAAAAAGACAAAAAAAAAAAAAAAAAAAAAAAAAAAAAAAAAAAAAAAAAAAAAAAAAAAAAAAAAAAAAAAAAAAAAAAAAAAAAAAAAAAAAAAAAAAAAAAAAAAAAGGCCTAGGATATAGGTGAGTGGCACAGCACCTCCTTGGCAAGCAGTACCAAAAAAAAAAAAAAAAGCTGTCAGGATTGTGGTCATCTTCCCTATCTGATTAAAATTAAGGCAGGGGAGTAAGATAGGCATTCCCCTAAAATCTTTAGTCTCAGGAGACTGAGTGTAATAATCTGAGATTATATGATGCAAATTTCATATGACAATGATCTACCATCTTATGGTCCTGAGGTTTGGGATATTAAAGCTTCCTTAACATCTGAATACTGGCCCCTGATTTTAACAAGCCTGGCTGAGGGCCAGTCCACATCTCTAGGTCTCCCATGGGGAGGTCAGAGCAGGCAGAAATCATCAGCACCTGATTTTCTTTCTGCTGCCCTGAATCTTGTCCTTCCGACGACTTGTGCATCTCTAATGGCAGGACCTTTGTTTCCTGGACAACCTGCCCTGGCAGGGCCCTCAGAGCAAGGCTGGTTATACTCGCTGTTAACCCTCTGGCTGCCTTCCCCAGGACAGAAGGACAAAGAGACTGGGTTGCAATGAATGAGGCTAGAGATGAGACAGAGCTGGTGGACCATCACTTCTGTGGGCTACCCTCATTCTCACACAGGATAACGTCTGCTTCTGGCTAGAAGGTAAAGCCTATATTCAGGGACCCAAATAGGCTCATCCCTCCTTAAGAGTTAGGGACTATGGGGTGAGTTGAACACTCCAGTTTCTCTGACCACACCATTAGATTCAAGCCTCTGTCCCTGGATTTGTGCTCTGATCTCTGGGTTCTAATTTTTTATTTATTTTTTTTTCCTGGTATCAGGGATTGAACTTGGAACCTTTCACTTGCCAGACAGGCACTTAGGTCGCTGAGCTACATCCTCAGCCCATTCCTGGGTTCTGAAACACTGACAGGTGCTGATGTTGCCATCAGGTTGAGCACAGTAAATCCACTTCAAGCCATAGAAGTAGCCAGAGCTAGGGAAAGGCTGTACCTACCAAGCCTACTCTGGACACTAATGTCCCATGCTGATCTCAAGAAAATGACCAAATACTCCAAGTCCTGCTCAGAGGCCTGCCAGGGTCTGAAGGAATGGGACTGCCACCTCAGCTTCCCTGCCAGGCTAGCGCTCCTACCCAGCTGGGGTCCTAAGGCCCCATCTCATTTCTATACTTCATCTTCTGCTGGTCCTTCCTCCTTACTGTGCCATTTAAAAGCCTGATTCCTGTCCACTGGCCTGTACAGAGCCCTCCCTGATGCCACTGGCTGGTCGTGAGCTGCCCCACCATTAGCCCAGCCACATTCCCTCTAATAAATTGGTAGGCACCTGCTTTCTCCAGAAATTCCCCAAAGTCCTTGAGGATCACCTGGCATGGGGCTGGGCTCACAGGGGTTCACCAGCTGTTCAAGGGTTGGCTTGGACAGGATGGAGTGGGTGGCATCACCTCCCAGGAAAGGAAGCTCCCAAGTACCTCACCGAGTCCTTCTCATGCCCACAAGACAGCCAGGGGAAAAACCAGTAGGAGCAGGAGCAGGGGACTCCAGAGACTGCCTGAGCACTTGGATATGGGTACTGATGAGTTCTGAACACTACAAGGCTCTGCTGAATATTTTGGATGTTTCTCATATAACCTCTCAGCCATCCTATAGCATGGGCACTACCACTATCCCAGAGGAGACCAAGACTCAGAGAGGTGAGGTGAGTGGACAGCCCCTGCACTGATGGTAAATTTGTGATTCCATAGCTCACATTCCTCAGCCATGATGTCATGTTCCAATCCCCCTTCCATACAGATTTAACCTCTTCTGCCCTCAGCTGCCTTGTCATAAGATGGAGATCATGTCTTTTCGTGGGAACTAAATAGTTTGATGAAGAGAGAAAGAGAGCTTCAAAATGTTCCAGGCACAGAACTGGTATCCACACCAGGAGAGCTGTTATTATTTAGGACTCCCTCTGCCTGAAATTTCCTATCCTGGGCACCGCAGCCCTCTTCCTGCTACCTCAGCTACAGGCCTAGGGGAACCTGTTCCATGCCCTCCTACCTGTCTCTGCATCTCTGAGACTGACCTAATAGATGTGCCCCTTTCCAGGCTTGTCATGGAAAGCTGAAGCAGCCTAGTGCTGCCTGAGAGGCACTCTGGGTATGACGCATAGATTTTGTAGAAGCACTATCAAAGCAAGCACTGCATATATTTTGAATTGTCATTTCTGTGCTAAGTGACCTGAGGCTTTCTCTGCCACTTGAAGTATGCTTACCCAGACCTCCCTCCCCCTTCTAGAGCCACCTCCTCTAAGGCCCAGGGACCTGACCCCAAGGTCCCATCCCCAGGGCTCTTACCAGCCAGGCGCTCAGCCAGTGTAAGCGCATGAACCGATGGCCTGTAGTCCGGGGCGTGCTGAGCCTGCTGGGCTGCCTGCTGGTGCAGGTTGTACATGGCACTGAGCGAGTTCATGGCATGCAGAGAATAGCCATTCACCCCGTAATGCTGCATGGTGGCATTCGCCTGAAGACGGGGAAGACAAGTGGGGATGTAGGGTAGGGCCACTGAATCCACCTCAGGAGAGACCCCGCCCCCATATGGTTTGGATACCCATCTCACTCCCAAAAGCTTCTGCCTCCCCCTCAGAAAGTGGTTTGTCTTTGGCTGGGCATGCAGGTCAATAGTGGAGCACTTGCCTAGCAGGCCTGAGGGCCTTGGGTTTGAGCCCCAACACCACCCACCAAAAAAACCATTTTGCCTTGTTCACAGAAGGCTTTCCACTCATTCCTTCATCCACCCACTTATTCAGTGACTCACTTACCCAGGTGTGAGTGATGTTTAATGTTCTGAGCCCTAGAGGCAGACTGCATGTGCCGGAATCTCCACTCTGCCACTTAGAAGATTTGTGGCTCTTGCAAGTTACTTAACTTTTCTCACCCTCAGTTTCTCCATCTGCAAAATGGAAATAACAATGGCCACAATCTCTTGGGTTTGTTACAAGGATTAAGAAAAGCCTTTGCAGTAGACCCTGGTATACTGTGCATACACAAAAATGTTAGTCTTTGTGATTTCCTAGTCCATTTGCTACTTTATGCAATTATCTCTTTCATTCAATAAATTGAATATATTTATTCAATAGACACCTGTAAAGGCCCACTGGCACCAAGTCCAGAGCTGGATTGCCCACTGAGGCATTTGCTGTGATAATATAACAGCATAAAACCTTACCATGCTGCATGGACATAAAATTCTATTACTGAAAATAAATAAATAAAAATTCTGTTATTATGACAGTCATACATCCGCTGTCATCACCTCCTTTAAACTCATCTAATCTCCAAGGATCATGCAGACCAAGAACAACAAACCCCATTTGCAGGTGAGCCTACTGACACCCAGAGAAAGAACAGTACTGTGTTGAAGCCACCCAGCCAGTCCAGGCCTGCCGCACCCACAGTGCGGTAGACTAGTTCCTCTGTGGTTGATTGTTCTACAAATATCATCCATTCATCAAAGAATACACACACCTCCACTGAGATATCTCGTTCAGCACAAGGCTGTCTGTGTTTCATCAGTACCAAGTCCCCTCCCAACTCTTGAAGTCCTCCTGTGAGTACCCAGCCTGTATCTATCTGAAATATCATTTTTGGAAAAAAATATATATATCATTTTTTGAATGTAACCCATGTCCACAGTCACCCAAAGATAAAAAGGTGTTTTTTGTTTCTGTGGTGAGGGAGACTGGAGCCACGGCACGTCCATTTGATTAGAGGAAGAACATGTCCAGGTATCTTAGATCGCTACCATCACTGAGATAGATGCAGGTACATATAACCAGACATTGACAGCACACACTTATAAACACACAACTGCAGACAAGCACACACACACGTTTCCTGCCCAAATACCCATACGCAGATGTCGTTGGCAAGGCATTCACAGAAGCTACCCCGCTCTCTCAAACTCAGTGTTATTCCCATAGTTTCACACACAGATATTCTCACAGAAGTCATGCAGGAGATGCAGCCACACAGATATTACACTGACATGCATTCACAAATTACAGCACTCAAGAAGCTAAGGCAAGAGGATCACTGTAAGTTCAAGGTCAGCCTGGGCTACCTAATGAGTTGAAGCCCAGCCTGAATTACACAGTGAATCCTTGTTTCAAAAGCCTATAAACAAGTCAGGCGTGGTGGTGCACACCTGTAATCCCAGCACTCAGGAGGCTGAGGCAGGAGGATCAGTGCAAGTTCAAGACCAGCCTAGGCTACAAAAGTGAGCTCAAGGCCAGCCTGAACTGCATAGCAAGACCCTGTCTCAAAAAGACCAAAACAAAACAAAAAAACACATAAACAAAACAAAGCAAAATGTTTATTAAGCACACATCTCCCAAATCCCCAACTTTGGAATTTACATTCCCAGAGAGGAGGGATCTATGACAACAAATAAGAAGTATCTGTGAAGGCTTTTTCCTCAGCTGCCGCCAAGGTGTTTGGTTCTTCTGAGGAAGTTAAGGCTGCCTTGGGGTGAGGCCCTCACTTCTTCCAGCGACTAGCACCATGCCCAGCAGCCTTCATCATGGCCTCAGTCTCTGAGCTCGCCTGTGACTACTCCACCCTCATCCTATACGATGATGAGGTGACCGTGATGGAGGATAAGATCAATGCCCTCATTAAAGCTGCTGATGTCAATGTTGAACCTTTCTGGCCTGGCTTATTTGCAAAGGCCCTGGCCTTAGGGAGCCTCATCTGCTGGG
>PVJA010003099.1:80000-98638 GCA_004027025.1 Myocastor coypus
AGTGGTCTAAAGCGCCTGCTTAGGAAAGCTTAGACGGCTGCAGGGACCGTGGTTCAATCCCTGGCACCACATGCTGCGCCAGCCCTGCCCTCAGGGCAGGCTGAACCGGCCATTAAAATAAATAAACAAACAAACAAAAGGTCTGAAACAAGAAAAAAATTAAAATAAAAACCAACCTGCACTACAAAGTAAGACCCTATCTCAGAGAGAGAGAGAGAGAGAGAGAGAGACAGACAGACAGACAGACAGACAGACAGACAAAGAAATGATGACACTGAGAAAAAGGATACTATCATTTAGGAGCATACTCTCTGTGCCAGATGCCAGTCAATCAATTAACCAAGAAAGCACACTAAGCACCTTACATAAATTTGTTTGGTTTTTTTGTTTGTAGTGCTGGGGATCAAATCCAGGGCCTGTGGATGCAAGACAAGTGCTATGTCTCTGAGGCACATCCCCAGTATACAAGAATTATCTGAGCTGGGCATGGGGGAGAATATCTGTAATCTCAGCACTTGATGGGAGGCACTAAGGCAGGAAGATCACCATGAGTTTGAAGCCAGCCTAAACTGCATAGCAAGACCCCACCTAAAAAAAATAAAATTCTGAATCACAGTACCTAGATCAGAGTACTGTGAAGATACTCCTAGCTCCCTGAGGTCAGAAACTGTCTCTCACACATTTCTGAGACATTCTCCTCCAGTCCAGATGAGAGGGTCTGGCACAGAGGCAGGACTCAGAAGATGAGGATCCAATGAGTGAATTAATTACAACAGTGTATTAAGTGCATCTTATACACTGCACATTCTAGCTCCACAGGAAGTAGGTGCTACTATCCCCATACTACCCATGCAGATGTGGGAGGTGGGAGTGACTGGATGGTTTGCTAAAGCCCACACAGGCAGGAAGGGATGGAACAGGTTTCCACAGGGGAAGCACTGTGGAGCTGTAAGTGCAAATGTGGGCTGTGGCTATTTTCTCTGCCTCTGTGGCTGCATCTGTCTGTCAGTCTAGGTGCGCCAGTGATTGTGGCTATAAGTGTGACAGAAGGAATGGACACTAAGTTACATGGTCCCCTTCACTACCACTGGGTAGTGCAGCGGCTCTTCCACCCCTGCTTAGGGTCTGCGAGAGAACAAGAGGGGATGAAAAGAAAAAAGAAACAAAGAAAAGAAAAGAAATAGAAAGATCAACCAAGAGGAAATACTCAGCCATTTTTTGTTTTTGCAACAGCTAACATAGAACCTAGAAGACATTTGGTGCTTACTAAGTAATAAATACTGAAGGATTAAAAAAAAAAAATTAGCAAGAGGCAATTCAGGAGGTAGAGCTGCCAAGCCAGTCTAGTTTATAGGAAGATGCAGAGACTGAGTCCCTGCCCTATCACCTCCTCTGTCCCCAGGACCACAGGCCTGGGTTAGCTATTTCCAGTGCCAGGGCCAGACTGGACCCTCTTCCTGGAGTCTGCAGTCAGCACAGCAGGTGCCAAGTGTTGGCGGGTCCTACAGAGACGTCACTGGCCAGGCACCCCAGAGGGCCTGCAAAGCCCTAGACAGGGGCCGTGCACCCCCAGCTCCAGGCCAGGCCTTGCACGGGCTCAACCCACTGCACACTCCAAACAGAATCAATTATATATTTAAAAGGTGCCGCCCCGCAATTCCTGGTGAGCCAGGAGAGCCATCCATCATGGTGCGGCCGCGTTTCACAAGCTGTCGAATTGTGCTTACATTGGTTAAAAGAATCTTTATATTTCATTAAGCAAGCAGATCGGCGGATCTCCCGCCACAGGCGCCATATAGATGGCTTTAATTTTCCAAATCTGCAAATGCATCCGTTATGTCCTCGCGTCGCTGCTGGCTGCAGCCTAATGCCCAGCCAATCGAAGAATCAAGCAGAATTTTATTAGGGGGTATTTTTTATAAATTAACAGCAGCACTGCCAGGAAAATCTCATGGAAGGCATCTTTGATTTAAAAGAATGTGCATCCTTCCTTCGGTCACATCCAGCACAGCCACCCCAAAGGCCTCCCCAGCACTTTCTTCCTCTCCTCTTTCCAAAACTTTACTCTTTCAGATTCTATCCATCTCCCACCCCCAGAACTACTTTGCTTAAGGCAAAGAAAGAAAGCAGGAGGGGAAGAAGAATACAGCATCTTCTGTGCTTCTCCTGTCTTCGGTTCATTCCCAGCACAATGACAGTCACCTGGACATTCAGTAAGAGCCAAGTCCTGCCCTCCTCATCCTAGGTATTTCACGTAAGAAGCTTCCACACAAACCCACTAGATAGGTAATATCACCTTCCAATACACGTGCAAGAAAATAGAGACTCAGGGAGATGGGCCCCCTGCCCAAGGTCTCACAGCTCGTAAGAAGCACAGTATAGGTCTCTGAGGATCTGCTGGAGTTTCATGTTGTCATACGGCCAAGAGGTAAGACTGCGGCCATCCCTGAGTGTAAGGAGCACAGTCTGTCATCAGAGACGTCCTTCCTGAGAAAGGCTGTTACTCTTTCAACCCTGAAGGTTCTCCAGGGAACACCTGAGGTCTCTGCAGCCCTTTCTCCTCCCTAGCAGTTAGGAAAAGTCCAAAAGGACTTTCATTTAGGCAAGTAGAAGAACACAAATACAGAAACCCAGGCCAGAGCTGCCGTCCCACTCTAGGCTGCTATGTCCCCTTGGCAGTACCAGCACTACCTTCTGTGACTTATGATTCATGACACTGACCCATTGCCTGCCCCAGAAAGGAAAGAGATTTGCACTGTGAAAATGTGTCACCCAGGACTGAGTAGCCACCTGTGAGGGAAACCACAGAGAAGGGACTCCTTCCTCAGCACAAGTATGTGCATGCATGCATGCGTGCGTGCACACGTGTGTGTGTATGTGCACGCGCACACACGCACGCACGCACACACACACATGCACCCAAGTATGGGGGAAGCTGCACAGGATAATAAGGAAATCTCTCAACTCTGGCCTTTTGGGCCTAGGATTCTACGAGCTCTGTGTCTGACACATGCCAGTCAATTCCAATAACTTCATTACTCTCTCCCCGCAAGGTGGATAAGAGAGACACTTTTATTTACCTCTGCTTTATAGATGAGGAATTAACCCAGGTATGGTGTATGGTGACTCATAACTGTAATCCCAGCATTCTTCGAGCCTGGGGCAGGAGGATCACTAAAGAAGAAGGAAGATGAGAAGAGGAATTAAGCCTCAGGAAGGTGAGTCACCTTGTCTGTCACCTGCTTGGGAACTGGAAAGGCTGAGCCTGACTCCAGCAAGTACCCTACTCCCGTACACACAATTCTCAGTTTTCAGGAATCAGCAAGCAGTACCTGAAGTGAAGAGTATGAAGTGCTGGGGAGACAGCTCAGTGGCATAAGCACCTGTCTGGCAAGCACAAGGGCCCCAAGCTTGATCCCTGGTACTGTCAAATAAATAAATAGTCTGGGAGCCCGGCCTGCCCCGCCCAAAGGCCCCCAGGCAAACCACTGGGCTGCAGGCTTAGCCTGAGGATATCCCAAGGTGTTTTGCTTCTCCTTTTCTCCCTCCCTCCGTCTCTCTGATATTTACTTTGCAAGGGCTCTATGAACCCTAGATCCATTCTTGGGTCCAATCTCCTCAGTCTCCATTCTGTGCCAGGCCTGAAAGGTACAGAAAGCCCAGGAACTGGCCTCTTCCTCTCCTTGCCAGAGGCTAGATTCTCCCTAGCTATGTCTCTCTACTGTAAAGGAGAGGTCACCAATTTAGTGAATCACAAGATTCTATGTGGCCAGCAAGACCACAGAGAATGGCCAAGAAATACTCTAGAGAGAAACACACAGCTCATTCTAGCTAGAAACACATAGCTCATAGCTAGAAATGTGGCATTATCCGCTTCTGAGTTTCTAAATGCTGCAGAATCTGGGGCGTTTCCACCTCTCTCAGATCCTCATTTGCTTAGGTTGACAGCATTATCCACATGGTACCTATCACTGCACATGTAAACCTGTTTCTATTGTTTGCATTTTATATAAAAACTGTAACTCTCTTTTTTTTTTTTTTTTTTTTTTTTGTGGGACTGGGGTTCAAACTCAGGACCTTGCACTTGCCAGGCAGGCACTTGTGCCCCTGAGCTATCTTCCCTGTCCCTCTCCCTTACTTCTGGTACCTGGAAACCAACTTTTCTTGAAAGGCATATCTAAATCACCATCCCTCCTCCTGCTACCCTCTAACACACTGCCTTATCACCCTCTCACCCACAGAGGACATACAGGACATACAACTCTCCAAAGCCACCATGCTGCTTCCTTCTCTCCTCAAAATATTGTCCCTTGGGCTGGGGAGATAGCTCTGTGGCACAAGTGCCTGCCTGGCAAGTGCAAGGTCATGAATTCGAACCCTGGTCCTGCAAAAAAAAAAAAATTGTCCCTCACCAATGTCACCTGGAGAACTCAGGATTCACCTTATGGGGCATAGGCTTCCCCTTCTCCACAAAACCTCTCTCTCTCTCTTATGAACCAAGGCTGGGTCAGGAGACTTTAAAACTTCTCATAGTATTACCTCACCAAATTACAGTTATCCATGTACCTGTTCCTTGCCAAATATAATAAGAATGTTTTTAGTTCTGTTTTGGTCTTGAGACAGTCTCACTACACAGTTCAGGCTGCCTTTAAACTAATATTTTTTAGCCCAGACTGGCTTCACATTCACAGCAATTCTCCTGCCTCTGCTTCTCAACTGCTAGGATTACTGGCATGCATCACCACCCCAGGTGATAAAAATGTTTATTACCATCTTCATAGAGATCTGGCAGGCAATACCTCATTTAATCCTTACAACAAACCCAGAATTCCCATATGATTGATAAGGAAGGTGAGGAGCAGAGAGGTAAAATCACTTGCCCAAAGCCACAGCTAAGCAGCTCAGGCAGGATTAGAATCCAAGGAGGCCAACTCCAAAGTGTGAACACAGAGCCCACCACAGCCCTTAACCTTGCCAATCTTATTCCCTGGCCAGCGCTCAGTACCCAGTAGACAGCACAGAGGACAGCATACATCCATTCCACAAATAAAGATGCAGCTACTGCATATTGCAAAATGGACGCTGGGGTATTGTAATGCGTTCCTGCTCAAGGAGCTCAGGCTATAAGGGAATTACAGATGATCAGAGGCCCTGGGTTGGGGGAGACATGCTCTGGGACATACCAGAACAGCAGAGCCAAGAACTGATGGATCCTCTCCACCCTGCTTCCTTGCCCTCCCCCAGCAAGTGAAATCCAGTGTCCCCATGTAAGGCCAGGTGACTTCCTGGTCATATCTGTGGCCCTCACCTTGCCACAAACTGAGCCCTTGCCCTTGTTCCACACTGAATCTTGGTCACTGCTCTCACAGTGGCCGTGTCCTACAGTGCCTGATCCACATGGGGAGGGAAGGGGCACCTGAGGTAGAAGAGTCTCATCCTCCTTCAGCTTCCGAAGTGTCCCTGGAATGAGACCCAAGGACCGCAGGCAGGGGGATTTGGCTTTAGGTTTTACCAGGATCAGATCAAACAGGGCACCAGATTGCACAAAGGGCATCTAAATCTTGTGAACTCCTTAAAGGCATTTCTCCTCCCTCCTGGTTCAGGATGGAGGAGGGATTTTGGCAGGGAGGGACTGAGGGGTCCCCTAAGGGTCGCAGGACAAACCCTGGGCCTGCCACCTCAGGGAGCCCACGCACTTATTTCCCTACACAAACTGTTATCCATTAACATCCAATTATCCCTCGGTCCGAGCCATTAATTATAAATCAGCCGCTAATTGGGGTAATTAGCCCCCCACAGGCTAATGGGCCAAGACTGAAAAAGGCCCCTCAGCTATTGCTGCAGTGCTTGGTTTTTCGGTTTTCTGAGGTCCTCAATGTTGGCGGTGCAGAGAAATCCCGAGGCTGGAGTTAATTTTAAAAAATAAAAAATAAAATAAAGGCAGCAAAATGTGGCGGGGATAGGGAGATAAGATGGGACAGACCAGTTTTCACGGTTGTTTTTTCTTGAATTAGCTCCAGTATTGGCTGTGGAATGCAGGCTGGTGACCAGTGAGGCCAAAGAGCCTGATCACAAGCCCGGGGAGCGAAGCTGTCTGGGAACCGCTCGATTTTCCACTTCCTTCCGCTTGAAGCAGCTACAGCATCAGCGCTAGAGAGGAAAGCTGAGGGAACTGGAATGCAGTCGGAAACCGAACAGGCAACAGGGTCGGGCTCTGGGTGCACCAGGCCTCTGCTGGGCACAGAGGGGTCTGCTCCACCATCGGGCCTCGCCCTAGCACACAGTCTTTTCTGAGTTGCTCTGGGCTTGTTCAGAACCGGGTATCCGCCGGCCCAGAAACAGGCCCTGTAGAAAGTCGTATGGAGCGAGTGCGCCAGAGCCCAGGCCTCGGGACGCGCTCAAGGCAGACCTGCAGTGCGGGTGCCGGACTCGCGGTGGCTGCGCTGCACTGCGCCAGTGACGGTGGTCTGTGCGGCGAGCGCAAGCCAGCCCTGGCTGCTGGAACCATGGAGTCTGGAAGGGGCTTTGAGCCTCGGTGGGCTACAGAACAGCCCCTGCCTGAAGCCCATCTTGAAGCAGTGCTCACAGAGGCGGCAGACTGGCGAGAACGATGACTCATCGGTGAAAGGCGCTCAGGCCAACTGATGGAGAATCGAGGGAACTTTGCTTTGCCAGCGGAAACCCTCTCAAGTTCAAAGAACCGTGAGACCCAACCGTGCTGGGACGGGACTCTGCGACCTGGGACAACTCGCCTGTCAGGCAGCACGAGGTCGAGTCAAATAAGTTGTCTCAAAAGAACAGACTGGGGAGTAAGCATCGCTGAGTGGCAACAGCCAGAGGCCGGGACAAGATGTGGATGCGCGCTGGCCATGCGGAGCCCAGTGCGTTGCCCCTCTCACAGCAGGCGAAACTGAGACCGCTCAAGGTCAGGCGCGAGGGTGCCCAGCTAGGTTGACTGTGCAGGCCAGAAGAGAACCGCCCGAAGCTCACCCACCCCAGCGCCCCTCCCTACCTCTCCAGCCCACCCCGCACGCGCTCAGTAATAGGCTCGGCCTCGCCCCAGGCCTTGATTAGATATTTATTGCTGTCATTTACATGGGCACCATGGGGCTGCCGAGCAAACCAAGGGGAAGGGTCTGAGGGGGGTGGAATAAGAACGCGGAGGAGGTAGAGGCTGCCTCCAAGAGGACTGGAGACCCCGCAGGGGAATGAGCAGGGAGGCCGGGACTGCATGGTGATGATAGGGAACACAGATCTATGGCGCAGGTGTAGACTCTGCCTGTGGACTGCGGCTGCCAGTGCTCAAGGCGTTGTCCTAAGGGGCACCTGTGTGTTTGTAACTCTAAA
The DNA here is from genome assembly GCA_004027025.1 of Myocastor coypus. NCBI lineage: Eukaryota > Metazoa > Chordata > Mammalia > Rodentia > Myocastoridae > Myocastor > Myocastor coypus. The sequence continues at coordinate 87,348 of PVJA010003099.1, forward strand.
AGGGCTTTTGTACATTCAGAAGATCTGCCTTTGTGACTTCTCACCTCAGCATGTCATCCTTAGCCTAGAGACTAACCTGTAAGTATGACTGTGGCCATCAGCACTTGCCTGCCAAATGCGAGAGGGTGCTGTGTCTGTCTAGAGATGGAGGCTATGATCCAAGATCAAATTTTCTCCTTCTGCCTTCAAAGCCCACTGTCTAGACTGGAAGCTCTAATGGTTCAACCCAACTTCCAGCTTCAGGAAAGTGGCAGCAAGAACCAGCATCTGTCCTTATTTCAGGACCAGAAGCATCTCGGCAACCAGGGTTAAGGTGAAAACTTCCTTTACTGCTCAAGGGGTGGGGTGTGCACTGGTGTGTGTAGTAGATAGGGTACTTGCTTCCATCAGAGAAATTACTCTTTTTTCTGTACCAGCCCGCATCATGGATATGAGTGGAAGGAGGAGGATGCCGAAGTCCCTACACACTCACCCCTCCTGTGAAGGTGACCCATCGAAGAGAGCCCATCTTGAGGCCACTTTGCTGGGCTCCACTGGGGCTGGTTTCCAAGCTTCTGAACCTTTGCACTCTTGTTTAACTTTCCATGCTGGGGTTGTACAGCGGCAGCCGCGTTGCTGGGTTCTGGCAGGAGTCTGTGCTCCTGTGGTCTGTCAGAGTGGGGTAAGGTTTGAATCCCCCTCCTGAGTAGTGATGCTGGGTTTCTTGTCCAAAGACTATGTCTATCCCAGCCACAAAGGAGAGAAATTTGAGCCAATTATCTGGATAATTTGCTCTCACTAGGCAGCAAATTCGATTTTTTTTCCTGACCGCCTACACACATACATATAAGCACAGCTGGTTGGCAGAGAAGGGAAGAAGGCACTAAATTCACAGATCCTTGATGCAGTTACCTTTCCTTTCTTGAGGGATTGGGGACGCAGAGAAATGAACCTCAAATCCCTGCAAAATCGAGAACAATCTCCACTCTGTCCCACATAAAACTCACAGACATAGACTTTCCTAAAACGACGCCTAGCTCTAAGCAACCCGCCTGCCGCGCACAGGATACTACAGAGAGTAAAGGACACCGGTCTCCTCTCCGCCCATGCTCCGGTGGAGATCTGGAAACTTCTACGATTTTCGTGGCTGTGGTGCATAGAGCCTCATGGTGTGAACGGGCTTTTTCTCCCATGGCCCATCGAGTCAACAAAGCCCTGCTCTCTCATCTGACGTCCCCAAACCAGACCTGCTCCCAGAAAACCAGCGCGATCTGGACGGCCCCTGGCTTCCGCAGACTCTAAAACGAAAAAAAACCTTCCTAGAGCCCGGGCAGAACTCGCGCTGAACCTGAGCTCCAACGCCCCACTGCGCGTTTTCAGCTTTGGGAAATTCCAAACTCGGAAAAACGGCGAAAAGGCCTTGGATCCCGGACTCCCCCAACCACCTAATCCAGGGCTCCCTTCTCGGAGAAATCATAAGCACGAGGAGCCCCCATGCCCCAGCAGGGAGTTGGGCAAGAATCCACAAAGTAGGAGTAGGAGTAGGCCCGGTGCAAACTTGGGGAGAGGAAGCTTTCCCGAAGCCCTTTAGCGTACCAGCGAGGCTGCCACGGCCTCGGCACACGATTTGGGACTTTGTAACCGAACAGAAAGTTCCACCTGCACGATGCCCTGGACTAGTGAAAGTCCTTCAGGGCCCTTAGCCTGCGGCGTACGGGTCTGGGTTGCAGCCATCCGGCGTGGGAGGCCCAAGAGGAGCGGGCCGGTCAAGAGGAGCAGGCCTGTCGCTCTCCCCAATTTGCTACCCAGCCTCAGAACGTCGCAAGAGCAGTTCCAAGCGCTACCCAGCCTGGGTTCCCCGTGACAGCTCACCAGACCCACACCAGTTGAGGCCACGAAGACAAAAACGAATTCTGGGAAACTAAGACCACTGCACGCCGAACACCCACCTGGAGGCCCCTAGCCAGAGGATGTGTCTACGAGGGCAGAGGCCAGTGAACGCTGAACCACCCTCAATTGAAGAATTAGACCAGAGGTACAGTCCCGGAAGAAAGGCGCCGTTGGTGGCAGCGGGGTGTGAGAGGGATCTGCGTGGGTGGGACCAAAGCTGGGTCCTGGTCAACGCATGGGCCATCTCTGGGTCTGCTAGGGCGGGGAAGCTGGGACGCGTGGGCGGCCCAGCGCTCCCCGGCGGGAACCTGGGCCGCAAGCCGCGCCCCCTCCCCAGCCCGGCCCGGGGCTCCGCGACGCCCCGGGCGGCATCTGCTCCGCATTACCCGGCCACCACCACCCCTCCCCGCTGCCGCCTCCCCCTTCGAAACTGAGAAGTATTTGTCTCCGCTTAATATCCAAACCTTTTTTGTATTTATTTTTTTCAGGGGCAAAGTAATATCTTCCAAATGAGGCAAAACCGTGACGGATCCGAAGCGTTCTCTGAGGGTGCCTGCGTCTCCGTGAGCCGAGGCTTCCGTCTCCGCCTTGGCGCTTTTCTGCCCAGGGCTCGCCCTCCACGCTTTCTGCCTCGGAATTTCGAGTCCTGTCTCGGTCTCCCTGAGTAGCGAACGCTCTGGCTCGGTTTCCAGCCCTGACTGTAGCACCCTCTGTCTCTCCCCGACTCTGTCTCTCTAGCGTTCCTTCTTCCTCGGTTCCCGCAAAATCAGTCTCAATCTGTCTGTCTGTCCCCAAGTCGCTAGCTCCCTGCAAAACTTTAGGACCCTTCTAGTGGATTCAGGAATGTGGGACGCTAGAGGGCTGCGGAACGAGGATCACAGCCCGCGTTCTCCCCACCCCGGCGGTCCCCGCACCTCTCCCAGCTTGCCCGTGCTAGCCCCGCAGCTCGCACCTGGTCTCCCCTGCCCGCGCCGCCGCCGCCGCTGCCATCTACGCTCACCATGGCCGGGGTTTGAGTTTTAAACGGCGTTTCCCGGGCGCTCGTCGCGAGTCCGCGGGCTCCCTAATGGCCCTGGTAGCTGTCAATCACGCGCTGCTCCCGCCTCCGCCCCTCACCGCTCCGCGGGTTCTGTGACGCAGCTCTAGGCCCAGGTCAGTCTGTGAATCTGTGACCCATCCAAGTGCATCCGTTCCGCGTCTCTCGCTCTCGGTCTCGGATCTCTGCTTCTCTCGAGCCTGCCCCTGGGCGACGACGACGGGTCCTGAGAAACTTCTCGCTCCCAGCTCTCTCCTAGAGCTTGATCTATAGGATACATTCCAGGGATTCAGGAACGCCAGGACTTGCTCCCGTCTGTCCCCCATATCACTGAAAGGTTTGTTTCAAGCTCTCTCCCTCTCTTTCTCTTTCTTTCTTTCTTCTTCCTTTCTTTCTCTCTCTCTCTCTCTCTCTCTCTCTCTCTCTCTCTCTCTCTCTCTCTCTCTCTCTCTCGCACATCACGGCAACATTGTCACCTGAAGTGCCACCGCACCACTTTACAACCTGCACGCACGTAGAACTCAACGTCCACCCACAGCCCAGACCGGATGGCACTACTAGCAGCAGCAGGGTGCCCCTTGGGCAACGCTGGCAGCAGCTGAGTCGGAGAGGCTAGGAGGCCAAGGGTGTGGGACTCAAGGATTCAGCACAGAACATGCACCTGTCACTGTCATGGGGAAGAGACAGACACAAATGCCTGGCCCAGGTAGGGAAAATCCAAAGGAACTGGGGTTCTATCAATGCCGCCAAAGCCCTGCTCCTTCTAGAAGCAAGTGGTTTCCCAGGAAGCCAACATTCTACAGTGGATCTCAGCCCAGGCTAGAGCCAACTTCCAAAAGATGCATCTGAGGTGTGTGCCAAGAGCTCCCGTTAGTCCCCACGCTGCCAGCAGCCACGGGCGGCTGTTTCCCAGGCAGAGGCTCAGTATGTGGCTGAGTACAGCTCACTGGGCCTCCTGGCTGAGTGTATGTGGTGGTCCCTGTGTGTTGGGATTCTACAACCTGCCTCAGCCTTGCTGGCTGTGATTAACGTGTAGAGTGTGTCCTTGTGACTGATGTTCCATGAGTCCACACATAACCAACTGTAGGGTTTCCTTTGTGTATGTAACCAATCCTTTGCCATTTTCAGCTGAAGTGAGGTTGTAATCCAGGTGACTCGTCACAGAGTGGACATACAATCTTATATTTGGGATTAGGGGAGCTGGGTCCTTGCTCTGGCATCCCTCTGATCTACAAGAGAAGCTCTTAGCTCCAGTTCCTGGCAGCTGGCTTTATTTTTAGTGGATAAAGTATGGGGAGGAGAAAGATGTTGGCCAGCCATACCACTGGCAGATTTTAGTATCCTGGGATGACTTGAGGGACCCAGGCATTTTGACCTGACTCAAGCAGAGGGGCCACTAGCAGATTTGAGAGTAAGGCAGATCTCCAGCCAGAGTTAGGGACTGACTGTGTGTCTCATGGAGGAGGTGACAAGATGGGCCTCAGAATAGAAGGGGGAGAAGGAGGGGGCCAGTAAGAGGATTAGGCTGCTTAGACCCTTCTCTCCCACCAGGATCCCCCACCCCCACCCCAAATCTCCAGAAAAGATTTTTTTCTGCCAAAGCAAAACCGTTTAGGCTCGATTTAAAGGGACAAGAAGGAGGGGGGCTGCAAATAACCTTTTAATTTCTCTTTAGGGATCCTGGCCCTGTGAGGGCAATAAGAGAGGAGAGGAGACAAGGGAGGGGAGTAAAGGCTGCCTCTTTGGCTTAGGTCATCAAGACTGTCACAGGAGAGTGCCACACAAGCTAAGGGGATAGAGGGAAAGACGGCAGGCCTACACCCAGCTTCCCTCTGCACACAAGCAGCCACATAGTTGATCCTGGAGAAAACTGTGGCCTGTACTCACATACAATCAGTGACACAGAGACATGGCCCAAGTGTACATATGAAGGGGTTACATATGGAGTTATATAAAATCTCCTTTGTGGTAGGACAGATGTGAAGTCCTGACCATTCCTGCTTGGTGGTGCCAGGAAGGTTTGCTAAGAAGTGCCCTCCACCAAGAGGATCTTACTCCCACTGGAGATCTCCTTCCAGTAGAAGGAAGTATCTTCCTTTGCCCATCCTTCCCTAGTCGTCTGTTTCATACAGGATGGCGTTTTCTGGGAAGGATAAAGGGTGATTATCCCTGAACTTGAAGAGGCTATGCTTGTCCAGACTCAGGGTTGATATGACTGAAGCTAGTGCAGATTCTGCTGGTTGCCAGAGAACTATTGAGGACTCCAGGTGGTAGGGCATTGGCTCCACTAAGCGTCTGTTCTTAAAAAGAACTTGTCTACCACCTGGATTCTAAATCCATCCAGGGAAACCCTGGCTTGCCTCTTAACCCAGGCTGCCAGGGTCCCCCAGCCTGATGGTGGCAGCAGGTGGCCAGTGCATCCAGTCCTCATTGTACATGCCAGATCTCATGAGACTTGGATTTCTGCTGGCCCTGATAGTACACACCTGTAATCCCAGCACCTGGAAGGCTGAGGCAGGAGGATCACCTTGAGTTCGAGGCCAGCTTGGGCTACATGAGTTCAAAGCCAACCTGAACTGCTTAAAGAACTACTGTGTAAAAAAGAAAAAGAAAAGAAAAAAAAAAAAAAAAGCCTTGAATTTCTAAGATACCCAGAGAAGCCCACAATACCAAGCAGACACACTGCTGCAGGGGCACACAGGTCTTCATACAAGGGAACACATGGGCAGAGAGAGCTGCCTTCACCCAGTCATACACCCCACACCCTTCAAAGACCTTGCAGCCCAGGGTAGTGCTCTCAGTTAATCTCAGAGTCTTGGTTGGTGGGACCTAAAATCCTTGGCAAGCTCCATTACTGCGATAGAAAATCTGAAAGGAGACAGAGTAGGCCAGGGAAGGGGAACATACCCTAGGGGAGATCCAGGATAGCAGGAAGTTTATGCCACAATGTGTGTGTTTTACTAGTTTAACAGAACCACTTTGAAAATGCCACCGTCTAGACAGGAGCTAAAAAATGGAAATGGTTTGGGGCCTTTTTCCCAAGACTGCTTCTGGAGCCTTCCCATGCACCTGCCTGAGTCTGGGGCAGCTATCTTCAAAGGGCTGAAGAGAAAGACATTCCCAGAGGAACTGGGGACCTGTGCCCAACAGACTGTCTGGGTACCAGTGTAAAGAGTGCAAGATGCTGGGCATTTCTGAATGCTGGATGTGTGTGCGTATTTGTTCAAGTTCATTATCCTGCATTATATGTTTAAGAATATATATATATATATATATATATGTATGTATATGTATATTAATACCAGTACATGCCTATGTCTGTGTGTAAAGTCTGTGTATATTAATGTAATGTGCTAATGTGGATTGTTCACGAATTCCTAAGTGTGCATGTATGCATGCTTACATATATTTAGGGAGATATTTTTATATTGGAAGTGTGTTATTGCTTATTGTCCTTTTGGCTAAGCTTAAATGTATACTGTCAGTGTGACCAAAGAGTGGGTTAATTTAGGAAGTTGGGAAAGCAGGTATTCACAGGTTCCATTTGACCTGGCAGCTCCAAGGACACTGGGTCCCAGTCCTCTTACTGAAAGATCTGGTAAAGGATATGCCTGAGACTCCCACCTAAATATCCAGAGGACTCTTCACTTCCACCATCTTCAGTTTCTGAACTGGATCGATTGAGATTGCCAAACTCAAGACCCCTACTCACCCACCCCAAAACACACACAGGTGCCGCTAGAGCACAACCACCCACCCCACCACCTAAGGCACGCCCGTGAGCCAGAACACGTTGTTTCAAGGGAAGTGATCTTGAGGGTTGGTGGAGACTGCATCCCTTTTCTTCCCTCTTGGGGACTGACTGTACGTAGTGAGGAGCCTTGGGTCCAAGTTCCGCGTGGGGTCATGGATGTCTAGAACCGGCTCCCCTGGGCAGTGGCTATGTGGCAGGCGGCTTAGAGCTAATTCGGGAGTTAATAGTGGCGGCCCAGCCCCCTGTGAACCCCTCCACCCCCCACCCTCACCCGGGGGCCGGTCCTCAGGCCGCCCACATCTGTGCCATCCGGGGCGATTCATCATCTTGATCCATGGCTCGCGCTGACGGCGGCCGGGGCCGCGCTGACAAGACTAACAAAGCAATTTGCCACGAGCCATCTCCTGGACAGGTTATTAGCGTGGCCGCCGCTTAAAGAACTCTCCCCACCCCTCACCCACCCCCCCAACCCCAGGCGGGGCAGCTACCTGCTCTGCCCCTCCCTCCTGCAGGAGCCCTTCACCACCAAAGATGTCCTTACATAATCTTGATTCCCTCTGACCAAAAGCAACTCTCTCTCTCTCTCTCTCTCTCTCTCTCTCTCTCTCTCTCTCTCTGTCTCTCTGTCTCTCTCGTTTCCTACTCCTTCTGCTGCCTGGTTCCACCTGCCTCTGGCCCCCATTGCTCTCCAAACCCCCAGAACTCCTGGCCTCTCCCATTCCCACCCTTCCCCCCAAATACCAGCTGTATTATGGGCGTATCTCCTCTGGAGCTTCCCTACACCAAGTCTCCTCACTTTTCCCTCTCCTCCCTTCTATTCTTATCTCCCTGTCTCCAGTCGGAAATAGAATCCTTATTTACTCCCACCTGGGAGAGGGCTCCTCTAGTGATGTTTTTGGGTCTCAGGAGTGTCTTCCGACCCCGTGGCCTCTGGGTAGCCTTACTGTGGGGACAGTTGGCGAAGAGCGTGGTCCCCACTGCTGTCCCTAGAATCAGAGCGACAGAAGTCTATTTCCTGGAGGCATTCTCTGGGCAGAGTGGCTGTGGCCAGGTTCTCTGGATGGAAGGCCAGGCTGAGCGAGGGCTGACTGCACATACGTAAGGAATGCCTGAGCAGTGAGCACTATGTGAGGCCAAATGTGGTCCAGGTACACAGGCACATGTGGGGGAGGGGTTGTAAGGACCCTCTGAGTGCTCATGAGGATTAATCTGCACATGTGTGCATTGGGGGTCACGTGTGTCCCCTTTGTGCACACCGGAGGCCCTAATTATAACACGTGTGAACATGTCTGCACGCGCAGGTAAGTGGTTTTCAAGCCAGGAAGGAGCACCCACCTGCTTGTTCACTTTTCTCTTAATCCAGCCTCAACTTTTCCAAACATCAGCTTCTGGACCCAAAGGGTAAGGAAAAATATGCCCTGTTCTGAGAGCCTGGAGGAACTCCTTGGGGGTTGCAGGAGGGGCACTCTGTCTGCAAAGACATTGAGTCTCACCATGAGCTGGGGTGGTGCCGAGGGCCCCAGGTGGGGGAGGGGGACAAACTCAGGCCAGAAATCCAGCTTCTTTTTCTTTTCTTCCAGCCAACCAGACCACGTCTATCACCCGCAGGGAGGCCCAGCTCTGTCGCTGCCTGCCCCACCACCGTGTCCCTGACGTGAAATATGGGGGGCACAGGCCGCGCTGGGGAGATTTGTCATCTGTGCTCAGCGGGTGACTCTATCTGCAGACTATTAGAGTATAAAATATATTTTACAAGAGTTTTAGCTACAGGTGACTTGCTCTTTATTACTAGATGTGGGCAAAATCAATACTTCTGTAACTAAAAGATCATTTATTTTGCTTTTTGAAACATTTTTCAACAGGGGCACTGGCTAAGCTTGCAAAGCTATGATTAAGAGTTATGGCGGCTCCTGTTTCCCTTAACCCTTTGAGAACAACAGCTCATGAGCTCCCAGGACTGGCAACTGGTTATGAAAACTACACACAGACAGGCATCCTTGAGGCAGCAAACACAGATACATAGATGAGGCTCACAGATCTCCACCTTGACAATGCTACCATATGGATAACCATGTTCTCATACATGCAAACACTCTCCCAGGTACACACAGAAATATAGCTGTGCACGCTCTCCTTCCCAACCAGAAACCACAAATCAAATGCTACACAAGGGTTGACAGCACACGCTGCACCGCTATTTCCCATTCCATTTCCTTACACATTCACACTGTGTATATACATACTGTGACATGAGATGTGGAGTCACACTGTACTACCTTCTCACCTTCAGTCAGTGAACCCCTAACACTAAGGGCACTAAAAGGAGACTGGAAGGTCTTGAGGGATCTCACAAATATGCTGTGATCATTGTGGAGTGGTATCCCAATGGAGAGAGATCCTAACATAAAGGTTTAAAGGTGGGACCTGTGGACCCTGCGACTTTAAAAAAAAAAAAAAAACTCTTAAAAAAAATAAAATAAAATAAAAAAACAACTCTTCTCAGGTTGGCCAGATAGCTCAGCCTATTAAAGTGCCTGCTTTGGCAGAGTTCAGCTGCAGGGTTCAATCCCTGGAGTGCTGTGCTGGCCTCGCCCCCAGGGAACACTGAGAAGGGGGATTGAGACTGGGCATGGTGGCACTCACCTGTAATCCCAGTGCTTGGGAGGCTGAAAACAAGAGAATCGCTAAGAGTCTGATTTTAGGCCCTGTAGACCCTGTAGAAGATCCTGTACTAAATATATATACAGAGGCCTGGCAGGATGGCTCAATGGTCTAAAGCACCTGCTTAGGAAAACTTAGGCGACTGCAGGGACCACAGTTCGATCCCTGGCACCACATGCTGCACCAGCCCTGCCCTCAGGGCAGTCTGAGCCAGCCATAAAAATAAACAAACAAAAGTTCTGAAACAAGAAAAAAAAATAAAATTTAAAATTTAAATATATATATAAAACTCTTCTCAACTCCTCAGCCCTATGCCAGGGATATAGCTCAGCAGCACAAGCACCTACCTGATTAGCACAAGGTCCTAAGTTTGATTGTTAATACAAAAAAATCATCCCACAGCCCTGGGACAGCCCTGACCCTTTACTGACAGCTAAAGTGGGGAGTGGTTTTTGTTGTTGCTCTTGTTGTTTTGTCTTGTTTGTAGGAGAAAGGTAGCCATACATAAAGCTATGAGGTGGGATGTAACATGATCATCAAAACTACTCAGAGATGATTGCCACTGGCCCAACCTGGATGGATTAAGACTAAGTGACCTCATGCCGTTCTCAGAATGGCATCATCTAATCAGATTGGAGGTGTCATCTTGCTATCACCTGACCTAGCAAATCGGCATCAGCCCAGTGATCATCTCAGGTTAGAGAGTCACTGGGGAGAGAGCGACCTGTTGAGTGAAACTCTTCATGAGATTCCTGACTAGAAGACCAGCCTGGAGTACCACTTACCCATCTTTACATAACAAAATACATTCAAACATAATAGCTTACCACAAATGTTTATTCTGTGACAGTTTTTGAAGCCCAGGAATCCAGGAGCAGCTTAATTGGGTGGTTCAGGGTCTCTCCTGAGGCTGCAGTCAAACTGTTGGCCAGGGCTGTATCTTCTCAAGTGTGGGCTGAGGCAAGAGAGTCCCCTTCCAGGACACTCACTCACTCCAGGGACAGCACTTGATACTGGCTATCAGTGAAAGTGCCTTATTTCCTTTCTATGGTGCTTTCTTCCATCTGGACCTCTTTTTCTATGTGCATGGTACTGGAGATTGAAGCCTCACCCATTCTAGGTAAGCCTGCTACCACTGAGTTACATCCCCCAAATCTGGATTTCTTCACATGGTAGCTAGGATCTAAGACCAAACAAAGAGGAGGAGGCAATTTATAACTTATTCTCAAAAGCAATACCTTGTCCAGGTATGATGACACACTTTTGTAATCTCAGTATTTAGGAGGCTGAGGCAGGAGAATCACTAGGAATTTGAGCCGAGGCTACAAGGTGAATGCACAGCCAGCCTGCAGAGGCCAGAGAGATAGCTCAGAGGCATAAGCACCTACCTGGCAAGCACAAGGACCCATATTCGATCCCTGAACCCACATGCCATAAGGTCTCAGCCCTGGATCCTCAGCCCCAGATGTGGGCACCCACGTTTGGGCCCTGGAACCAGGATTGGTGGCACATACCTGTAATCCCAGTACTTGGAAGGTTGAACCAGGAGGATCTCTTCCAATTTGAGACCAGCCTGGGGGCTACGAAAAATAAGTACAAGGCCAGCCTGACTGCATAGTGAGACCCTGTCTTAAAAAAGAAAAAGAAAAAAGTCGGGCATGGTGGCACACGCCTGTAATCCCAGCACTTGGGAGGCTGAGGCAGGAGGATCAGTGTGAGTTCGATGCCAGCCTCCGCTACAAAAAATGCGCTCAAGGGCAGTCTGAACTGCATAGCGAGACCCTGTCTCAAAAAGACAAAACAAAGCAAAAAAAAAAAAAAAAGAAAAGAAATTGGGCCAGGTGGGCACGGCAGGATGGCTCAGGAAAGCTTAGGCAGCTTCAGGGACTTCAGTTAGATCCCCGGCACCACATGCTGTGCCAGCCCTGCCCTCAGGGCAGGCTGAGCCGGCCATAAAAATAAACAAACAAA